>JAUZNK010101154.1:0-11873 GCA_035046665.1 Euphysa ruthae
ATATAATAGGTACGAGTCGTTTATAAAAAACGACAGTTTTTAAAGTTTTTAAACTTTTTCTCAAATATGATCTCATATTCAAAATATGGTACTTTTTCAATAAGACACGATTTCTTTAAATATGTTGAATAACAGGTTGTTGCGGTTTAGTAGGAAGAAGGTATTTGATTTAGACTCAGGATGAATACGAAAAATGGCTTCCAATGACACCCAAATCATCATTTTTTCTGCATAAAATCAAGAAGCGAACGTGTTCACGGACAAGGCATAAAGCAAGTGGTACTCATCATTTCATGGCGATGTGACCGTCACCTTTCCTGATACAGTCAAATGTTTAGATTTTAGTGTACGGTTAAAGGTATGCCATCAGTGCTTTTTGGGGAAAATCTTAACCAAAGATATGATTACGATGAATTTATTTTAATTTATGATTGTAATATCAACCATAATGGCTCTGCGGGAGCCATAGAATTCTGAAGCAAAACCAATGCAGTGACGTCACAGTTGGGAAATTGGCACGTATTGGGCTTATACAAGACAGAGATGGCTGCCGTTTAGGTAAATTGTATACGACAATTAAAACTAAATTGGTTGATGGAAACCGTTGGGTGGGAAAGGTCACCTAACTAAGAAGTTTATAGCTAGTTTGGAGTTGCTGTCAGACAATCAGCAGGTAAAACTATTTATGAATTAAAGATGCTTATTGGATCAGTATTATTTCACTGCTTTTGCTTGCTTACTTGTTAGCTTGCTTGCTTGGTTGCTTGCTTGCTTGCTCGCTTGCTTGCTTGTTTTCTTGCTTGTTTGCTTGCTTGTTTGCAGGCATGCTTGCTTGTTTGCTTGATTGCTTATTTGCTTACTCGCTTGTTTGTTTGCTTACTTGCTTGTTTTCCTGCTTGTTTGCTTGCTTGCCTGCTTGTTTGTTTGCTTGCTTGGAAGTATAAAATTACTTACTAAATTCTAAATCAAAATTCGTCAATGCTTTTTAAATTTTTGTGCGTGGTTATATTAGGAGGCATTTTCAAGAATTTTAATCTCAACATATTATTTATTTAATGGTGACACTTACTTCATATACGGTTCATATACGCTGGTGGTGAGTTGAGCCATTGATTTCAAAAGTAAGCTTCCAGCCTTGAGTTTTTTTGTGCCCTTATTCAAATCATTTATTTTTTGTAGCCTCGTCAAGCTCTATGTTTTTTCTGCATCCTCGCCTATCTTCTTCTTTCATAGCGTGGGACATCTTTTTCTAACCAAAATAAACACATTTTGTCCATTTTTAAACGTTGGCGTTATGCATCTCTACTTCCGCAACACCAAAGAGATACTAGAATATGTGTGGTGTTGTGGTGGTGACTTCCATCCATTATCAGGTGTTTGAAACAACTTTACTGATCTGCCACTTCTATCATGTAATCCAAAATGAGAATTTTTTTCTTTTTTGCGTCCGAGTCGTTTGGCTCTTTGGGAATGGTAGTGTTAGTAATTACCGAACTTTGTAAGTTGTTAAGATTCTGTAATATGCTGATTGGTCCGTCTGGTAAACGAAAAAGTATAGCGCTTCATTTTGTGTCTGTGGTTTGAGTAGGAAGGCCTGGGTCAACGTTGTCTTTCCGCACCATGTTGGTCCACTTACGAAAACCCTCTCTAGATGCGTTTGTAGGCAATCATCTAGTGCACTGAATTGCGTTTGAGCATTGTTTGTATGTAAGGTTATATATATATAGGCTGAAATATTGTGTTAAAATGTGTACCGATATATTGAAAAAGGCACGAATACACACGGTGGATGATCTTGAAGTTGTAATGGAAACAGCAATTAGCAAATTTGTCGAATTAAACACGCACGCGCATTCAACTTCACCAAATAAAGACGATCACAAGAAAACCCAGGACAAGAGGCAACGTTTCGCAATTAGCTTTCAAAGGAGAAGGAAAAACAGTGAAAAAAAGTATTCAGCATAAGGCACCGCTCTCGGGTCAATTGGCTTAACTAGCATTTAACATTTCAGGCATAACAAACATTGACTGAAAAATCTGAAGGTTATGATATAGCACGATAATTTTTTGGTCAAACATTTTCCACACGTAAAAGAGAGAGTCTGGTCGATTAACACCTTAAATTCCAAGGCAAATTTAATGAAATGGCCACCATTTCAAGATAATTCCCTCGCTTAAGCTCTCCGCTATTTTCGTTACAAGCTCGCAAACTTTCAAAGGACAGGTTACATCTGGAGCTATCAACTTCGGTAAAATGCTTTAGTGGCAGGAGGTAGACTTTTTGTAGTTTTTTGTGGGAAATCGGTCATAGTTAGGGTCTTGAACGTTAAGATACCACGAACTCCTATCTTCTAATATGCTACCAATGCCACCAATAAAATATCAGTCCAAGTTTTGAGCCACAATCATGGGATCACGAAGAGGTTGATGGCTGGCTCAAAATTTTGGTGAACACCTGTTTTTGAGAGAAAATGACGATGAAACAAAGCAAAAAGGAAGTGGTATTGAGCCACCAAACAAAGACATGGACATTTTTAAGCAAGGAGGTCACTATAGGAGTTTTTAAACCAAAAATGGCAACTGAGAGTCTCAGGCAACAAATTAAAATATATGGAGAATTATATCGCTTCACTAAGAGACTAGGTTATTTTAGGATATTTAATAATGGCACAGATTTTAAATGCTTTCCCTAATAATGATAGATCTGTCTTATCGGGATAAAACAGTACAGAAAAATACTCAGTTATGTTGAATGAGTTACTCCCAATCTTATATAGCTTACTGAAGGAGTGAACAACCTTCGCTTTTATATCGGAATTACCAACGTTTTGCAGTTTACAAATCCTGATTTGCACGCCATTCTACTGGGCGATGCCAGTCCTGGTGACATAATCGACAAGAGGGCCAGAGGACATGACTATGAAGCTTGTCAGCTAAACAAAAATTCATTCCAATCAATAGTGGTAAATTTCAATGGTACACATGGTAATAGCATAAAATTCAATTATTATGATCTAAGTATTCGAATTGACATTCGCAAAACGACGTAGGAGTCCCGTTTTATTAACTTATTGTTGATACGAAAAGCTGTCACTTCCCTCATTCCTGTTACCAAGTAGCTGGAACATTGCCTCATTACGTGCAAGGAGGTACAGATTGTTTGGTAATCTTTAGGATAGAATCAAGCGTAAGAACGTCCCTGTGATAGGAAGTGTTGCCAAAGCTCCTCTGCCAACTGCTCAACAAACCTTCTAAATTATTTTTAGTACGAAAGGGCCAATAAAAAAGAGATTGAAGACTGTGACTCATACATCAGCCACCGAGGCAATTCTCATGAATCTTGGAAGTACTGGGCTTACCGCTGCGCACCAATTTATGTCAGTTGCTAGCATACATCCTGTAGAAATGCGCACTTTATCACTTCATTTAAAACTCTGAAATGGAAACTGTTCATGAAAAGAGTACTCTTAACAAGAATCAACATGAAACAATAGGTTTATGGGTGGTGCCCCCAACACAGGATAATATAATTAGGACTTAACACGAGCTCGTGAAAGCCAAAAGTGGCACAGATTACACAAACAGATTTTTTTTCAAAACAGTCCCCGATCGTGACTCTGTCAATCTCCCCGATAGCTATGTTGAGGTAAAATTCCAAAGAGTGTGCACTACAGGTGTTTATGTAGTAAGTGATAAAATTTTGCTCGCCAGTTTTTTTTCACGCGGAATGATACCAATATATCAGGTCGAGCCATGTCCTACTTAGCGAACAGTGATAACGTTATGAAGTGATGCGATTGTCGAAAAACAGGAACAGGGGTAAAAATGATTCAGGTCAGCTCAAAAAATAATATCTAGACACCCAGACATTTCGGGAAAATGGAAAACGCAAATACGAGTTTTATTGCTCGAGAAACTTTCATTATTGCAGAAACAGCTGTTAATGCTGCACCGACTGTAAAGGATATTTGGAGCATTCCCGTCTCTAACCACGTAATTTTAGCTAATATGCATATATGTTTGAAGCAGACATGAAACAAAACAGCTACATATATCCATATTATGGACAAACTCGGTGCCTGAGGTCACCAACGAGTCCGTATTTAAAGGAGCATACTTGAAGGGCTGCTCTGTCGCACAAGATTATCTTTCTACACTGTATGATGCCTGTAAAGCTTGGGCGGCCAACGGCAATCTTATCGACCTTACAGACTGTATGAGAGGCACTGCAATTTACTCTTTTGATTTAGCGGTTGTTGGATCACAAAATGCACATTGGAGCCTTACTTATAGATCATCATTGTCAATTGTCGGCAAATTGACAATCCTGTCACAATTAATTACTATGGTCTTTTTAGTTGTACAATTGGCAATGGATCGTAGTTTTACGGATGACTTTACCGACATAGTATGTCAACTAACACGCAGTTCGAAAGTTGGATCGAAAAAATCTTCCCTCATTTTAAAGAGACTTTGCCGTTGACGAGTTTCTAGACTTGGGTAGACTCGCGGCCACCACTTCATTAATCTTTAAATATGACACACACTAGCTAAATGTTAACCAAATGGTGGTGCTGAGATAACATCAGTGGAGTGGTTTGACTTATTCGTTCTAGCACCAGACACTGATGACATCATGCTACTATTTATTTTGCAGAAACTTACTTGGCTTCATCACTGATCTGCAGGCAGTTTTTGCTCATAGGGGCACTCTGCATATTAGTTGTGCAAAATCGGTGCAAAGATAAAGATTGGGTTATTTCGACACTGATAGAGCAGAAAATTATCTGCGCATTAAAATTCTTGTAAAATTTTAGGCGCATATGTCCCATTTTTTTTCACATACCTGATTTGAGAAGCAATTATATAACGGAGCAATTGCACTAAAAACCAAAGCGAGGAAGGAACGAAAGCCTGCTGCAAATTGGCCGTTTTTTAGTAGAGTAAGCATTTTTCAACGTTAGTCGGCCGATTTCCTTGCAAGCTTCATAACCCTTTCTACTTTATGTTGCTTTGGTGTGTGCTGCTGAAGTACTATGCTTACGATTAAGAACGTCTTTGGATATCTTTTGCTAAGCAGTAGTGAGTAAATGTTTTTCTAAGCATGGAGTTGAGTCTGTCGATCACAAGTAGGCCATTAGAGATCGAAGGTTTTTGTCGATTCCTTTAATCGTTGTCTGGCTGAGCGACTGTCCAGTGCGCAGGCACAGTAAGAACTAGGCAGAGGCAGTAACAACCGTATATTAATAGCACTTTTTTTCAATGTTGGAGAAAGTATGAAAAATACATCAACACGAATGACTGGCTTCACTCGAAATTTCCAAGGTCTCTTCAGTAGCCAGGAAATCCCACGGACATGAGCCGTTACTTAACTGAAGAAGATCCAAGGGACTTTGGTCATCGGCGTGTGACCGATCCGTGGTGAAAACATAAGTCATACATGATCTTTCGCTGACCTTTATAACACGGAAAAACTTCCCACTAATACACTGAATTCTCAAATCACAGGTTTACAAGGTCACAGCTGTTACCTGTGGCTTACAAGATTTTACATCCGTTGCCTGCAAAGTCATCAAACTATTCTTCACGCTTGTGTCAGCGATTACACGGTAAGCATGTGAATTTAATGTTCCATTTCTTATGCCCTTCACTTTCGTCAATCTAGTGATACTGAATTGTCTGCCCGTTTCATTTGGTGTAGACTTTTAACAATATCATGTCAAAGACATTGTCTACATTAAGTTTTTTATGTGGTTTTTTGGTATTTTTTACGCCCCATGTGTTTGTCTTGAATCACATATCGCTTTAACCTGGCATTGATCAAAGCGATGTTTTGGGTTGCTTGCAGAGACTAACAGACAATGGGACCTCGGATATCGGTAGGGCGTAAGACCAAGACAATCTAAACAAACATTCTCACACGCAAAACTGCCATATAGATAGAATTGCTTATTTATCTACTGAGGCTATTGTCTACCACGATAAACGGGCACAAACGCCTAATTTTTTTCCTGGACACGATTTATGGTCTCCAATCTGCATTTTTCCATTCCAATCGGAGCCCTCCATCGAATATCTGTAGAGAAAGTTGGAGGGTATTTCCCTTGTATTATTCTCACGAGTTCACCGTCAGACCCTGTTTTAAGTTTGGTAAAGTTGAAACAGAAGTAGCAATGGCTGGTTTGTACATGATAGGTTTCCGAGCCTATATGAGAATTATCTCAGTGTGCTATGGAATGGTGTAAGTATAACCACTCCATCTTACCGCTTCCACCCTGAACAGTCAAATGCATACAGTGCGCAGTATTCGCAATAAATTTCCAGCAACCTGGACAGCCAAGTTTCTGAGTAGAAAATCAATTGTTGGTTTGGTGCCAATGCCATAAAAAATCTAATAGGTAAAGCGTTCTTTAATTTTCCTAGAGTTATGTTTTGATCCATACCAAGTTTTCAGGTAGATTTCCTCACACGAAAAAATCTGAGAGCTGTATTTCACCATTTAAGTTAAAAAAGTTTCTAAGTGGCACAACATCTACACTCGTTCGACGGTAACCCATGCTAAAGCACGAGGTCAATAGCATCACCAAAATCTTCCATGGAAGAATTTACCCATACTAGATATGCTGTTTTCACATCCAAACAGTGATTTTCGCCTGTTCCAGCTGATTTCCAGCTGTGGCATATTGACTTTTCCATACTTTACATCTTCCATATCGAGATACTTTACTAAACGATAGGTCATAGTACTATCCATAAAGTGAATGGCTTTGTGGTATTCTATGTATAGATCTTCCAGATTATCATCCCAAGGTTCTGCTCTAATTCTTCTGGAAATGCTTCAAAATATGCTCTGGATGCAGATCTTGACCTCCAAAGCAAATCATTGCTCCCCACAAGAGCCTGATAACACAGCCAAACCTTTGTGGCCATGAAAATGACTCTAACTGCGAGTGTTATCATTCTCGCCCTTGTTTTCTGTTTATTGGTTTTTTGCGATGCAGTGGTCCAAATTTTATTATTGGTGTATGAGGAAAAAAATGTTCCTTAAGGCCTGTTTGGCACCGTTGTCCAGCGGGTGGTCATTCCTGATTTTTGGCGGGTCGATTGGACTTTCTGCTTAAGCATGTCTTATAGCAAGGCTAAAATATCTTTGTGTGAGTATTTTGTTTTATCAGCATCGGCAACATTCAATTTAACCTTGAGAACAGTCTCATGGGCGAAAATGTCCTGAAGTGAGCAACCTGTATTTGTGAGTTTCTTGTCGAAACATTCTAGTATCCACCAGAGCTTTGGCGTCAACCCGTTACCTTCTCGTATGATATTGTTTTAGAATTGGGTGACTACGTAACATATGAAACAATGTATGTACTCACTTTATTTTTCCTATTCTAACATCGGGAATGTTTCAGCTGAAGCACGTAACGAATATAGATGAGATATTCATAGCATTTACCACAAATTTTCTGACCAATACCATGAGGAGATCCGATGCTGACCTGATCCCAGCAAACAACAGTCTCCACTTTAATGCGGTGGTCAGAGACACCATCTTTCTTGGTTATTCATTCATATATTTATTTAACGTTAGTAGTTATACATAGTCGTCAATGAATAAAAACTCATTTGACACTAGCCTATATTAACAATTGTTTTTCAAATACTGGTAAAATATAATGGTAACAAATTATATTACACGTGCATGATGTGCTGTTTCAAATAAGAATAGACTTTACAAACTGGCCCAAATAGCTGCTGTTTTTAAAGTTCACTGAAAGAGAGTTCCAGATAAAGCATGATTTAATAGCAAAAAACTTTTTGTGTGGGTAGATTTTCGTGCCGGAGAAAGATTTATTAGACTACGCGTCCGAAAAATTATTTTACTTTACAGCTTTCCCACTTTAGCTCTAGGTTTAATTCATTAAATTACTTATACTTTTCAATTGCAAGCAAATGGAGAAGTATTTCATGAATACTGACTGCGTTTTCAATAGATAGTAACTCATCAAAACTCAAAGAAAAGTTTTGTTGAATTGTTCTTAAAGAGGAAATTCACTCAAAAAGGTTTTAAAGTTTAGCTACTTTAACCAACATATTCGTGATCCTCGCGAAAAACTATTTAACAAAGTTCTAATGTGTTTTTCTTCCAATCCAGCTGATAATAAATCATGAGCCACTAAACTTTGATAAAAAACTACGAAATCCTGTTTACATAAAAGCTCCGCGCTGTAAACTTTTCTGACGTCATTTTTGGTTTGCAAAATAAATTCAAAATGAAATGATGTAAATAAGTGTAAGATTCGATAGAGAAATGAGACAGCGTAAAATAGTTTTTAAACAAATTATTTGGTTATTGTTGTTGCTTCGAGTTAAGAAATATATTTTATAATGGTTTTTTGCTCTGCTATTAATTGTACTAATTCATCACTCAAGAAGAAGAATACAGGTGAATTAAAGGGATGGCATAAAGTTCCTTTGGAAAAGGAATTGAGAAAAAAGTGAACAAACGCAATGAAACGCTCTCCACCTGTTCCCTCTGCAAACAACGTTATCTTGTGCGGTATGCACTTTAGGGAAGAATGTTCTAAACGTGATTTAAAGGTATGTACAGAATAAAGTTATAAAGTTAATTGAACAATGTTATGGACAATTGTTTTTTTGTAGGGAGTAAAAACATTTTTTAATTGCTTTTCTTGCGAATTGTTTTTTCTTCTGAGAAACAAACCTTTCTATTTTTACAAGATCAACTTATGAAACGGGGGTTTTATGTTTTGTATATTGGCTATTATATTTATGATGTCAATATTGAAAT
This sequence comes from Euphysa ruthae, assembly GCA_035046665.1. Taxonomy (NCBI): domain Eukaryota; kingdom Metazoa; phylum Cnidaria; class Hydrozoa; order Anthoathecata; family Corymorphidae; genus Euphysa; species Euphysa ruthae. The sequence continues at coordinate 8,810 of JAUZNK010101154.1, forward strand.
GTTTTTATAACCATAAATTAACAGTATGTATGGTCATATATACAAAACAGTTGTTTGTTTTATCAGGCTGAGCTATGTGGTTCCCAAAAGAAGTTTATTTTATTACCAAACGCCGTCCCATCAGAATTTACGTTCACACACGCAAGCTGCATGCAAACACCAAATAAACGTTTGTCATCCATGGCAAGAAGTGAAAAGTTGGCAAAAAGACAGGTAATTAGTTAATATTATTTTTAACCTTCCTTAAACCCTCTCTAATTTTATTTTTGTATAACTTTCTATTATTATTATTAACCAATAATTGTCCCCTAAAACAAATATATTCTATTTGTTTGTTTTTATTTAAGATGTTGTATTTTTAGTGTAAACATTTAATTTAATCTTTGTACTCCAAATGCAAAGGCCTGAGGTGGGCGCTCCTAGAACAGTCCGTCTTTGTGTCAGTTCTCCTCTCCGACATAGAATTAGTGAATACCTCCTGAATACAGATGTGCTTCTTAATTAGTTTTTTTATATATGAGTCATATTTCTTGTCAAATTTTGAGGGATGTATATTTATAACTTGAAAAAATTTGTAATGTATGTGTGGAAAAATAAATATATTTTACCTTTTATGTTATCTTAACATAGAAAACTGATTTTCTGATTTAGGGGGTATCTTTACAAACAAATAATTTGAATCTGCTTAACATATTCTGGTTAACAAATTACGTTTACTAGTGTGGTAATATGTTATGGGTTCATTTTTTTATAATTATTTTTTATGTTGAACTGCTTAGAACGTGGAAAGTATGTTATCAGAACACACTCAGGAGGACCTAACAGGAGTTGATGTTGGAGAATATAACAGTCAGTGTGAGATTGCCATACAAACAGAAAAGTGATTCAAATAGACGTACAAATAGATTGTACTAAACGAGTCAATATCAAATGGACAAACACCTATATGGCTTCTGTTTTTTCTAGTGCGTGTGAAACCATGTCTCCACTGATACTTGTAGACACATAAACACAGACTGAGACTACGCAATCCACTAATCAAACTGATTTACACAACGATTCAATAGAATCGATTACGGACATTTCGTTTCAAGCAAATGATTGCGAAATATGTTCGCAATCTGTAGACCAAACAACAAACAAATCTTCTCCACCCACACCATGTGAACGTATGCCACAACAAAAATATATCTTTCTGATCTTTTGGTCAATGCTAAGGCCGCTTTTCCATTTCTGTCTAAAATGTAAAATGACAGCACACATAACGAAGGTCTCCACGCATGGAAGTGCTTTAGCAGTACAACTGTTTTGTACATACAAGCATACAACAATATGGCGCTCACAGCCTTTAATTAATCATTTTCACGAAGTAACATTAATTTTAACAGCTGGGATTGTCTTTACAGTCTTAACTTACCAACGTGTAAAAGAAGCATTCAGTGTTGCAAACATAAAGTTTATTGGGAAAACCCAATTTAATGAACCCAATTTAATAAACTTCAAAAAAGTATTCTTTTCCCAACTGTAAACAAGGTGCCTAAAAGCTTCGAAGAACTTTCAATAGAACGCAGCACAAAAATGTGCTGTTCTTATTGGTGACGGGAGGTGTGATTTCCCTGGATTCAATGCTAAATATGAAACATATAGTCTAATTGATTTCATATCAAATGAAATTTGTACGTTTTATGTCGCGCATGTTATAAATTCGGGTAATTCCGCAAATATGGAAATGCATGGGCTAGTTGAAACTTTGAACTTTCTTGAGAGTTCTGGTGTTACTGTGAATACATTCGTAACAGATAGACACAGTCAAATCCGAAAATATGCTCGACAAGAGCGTCCCGACATAACTCATCAATTTGATGGTTGGCATATGGTGAAAAATTTAAAAAAGAAACTAATGACAATTGCGAAAAAAAAAGACTGTTGCGAGCTTAACAACTGGAAAAAATCGATCATTAATCATTTTTTGGGGACGTGTGCCACCTGTATCGGTGACGCCAATTTGTTACACGAAAAATGGATTGGTCTATTACACCATATTTGCGGAATTCACCAATGGAAAGCTAAACAAGGTCAACAATCGTGCGAACATGAAGATTTTATACACGAAAAACAGGCCGAAACAAAATGGATCGATCGTACCACCAAATTATATGAGACTTTGGAAAAAGCCATAGTGGATAAAAGATTTGAAATATGTTTCACATTTTAAACATACTGGCCAGTTAGAAGTTTATCACTCGCTTCTTAACAAATACTGTCCGAAACGACTTTCATTTTCGTATTCAGGCATGTTAACACGAACAAAACTAGCTGTGCTTGACCATAATTCTGGATTAGGTAGGAAACACGACTCAACGGCAGATAGAAAACTTAAATATAAAGTTTCGTTTACAAAAATAACACAGGAGTGGGTAGCAAAAAAAGTATTAGAACCAAAAAAAAAATTCTCAAAACTTTAACAGACGAAATGACAACTCTGGTTAGTGTGGGAGTATCCCAAGCTCTAGTTGCATTTACTCCTGAAGCACCACAAAACATTGCACCTACTGAAAATCCTGGCAAAGATGTAGTTATAGCTAATATGATTTCCAGATTTAAATAAGTTTGACTATTGTTACGATATAAAGTAGATAAGTAATTTTGATAGCTTTTGTGTTGAAACTAAAACACTTGCACTTACCGATGATGTTACCAGTAAACTTTATAGTAGCTCAGTAACTATCTTCATAAGACTTAATATGTTTATACTTTATGTAAACGATAAATAACGAAATTTTAAAATTTTTGTTATTAATCTATTTCTCCATTACCATCTGAAAATGAAACATATACACCATTATTCTCTGGAAACTTTTTCCTTATTGCACAAATGACACACGATTGTATCACCTTCCTGCGATTTTTCCCAAGCCAGCCGTAAACCCACCAAACAAACTGTTTATATGCAGCAATTCTATAAGACCGATTGCATACGTCGTGGTGATCTCCTCGTAGGTTGTGGATTGCTGTTAATGAATTTTTTAAAATGATTTCTCGCAAGCATACCAATGAAAAATCT
>JAUZNK010101165.1:0-11873 GCA_035046665.1 Euphysa ruthae
ATATGTATAATTTCATGAACATTTCAATTGAAAACCAGTAGAAGAAAACAATCTTGTCTATTTAATCTTGTTTATTTAATAGTAGACTACCCGAGCCAAGACATACATTTGTCTAGGATGTTCAATTAATAATCAATTTTATTAAATTAGAATGGGCTGTTTTACAAGATCTTTCGGACAAAGACCTAACTTTTAAGCTGGTCACTCTAATGGCACTCACAACTGTGTCTCGTGTTTCAGCTTTAAATCTCCTAGACATCAGATTCATGGTAACTACTAATAGCAGTTACAAATTTAAATTCCATAAATCACATAAAGGTTGGTGGAAAAGTGCCTCACCATCCTTAATATCAATTTTCAGTTTTCCAGAAGATAGTGAATTTTGTTGTATCTGCATTATCAAAATATATAGATAGCACCGAGGTTTAAAGGAAAACATCAGGAAACAATCAATTGTTTTTGGGATTGGTAAAACCTCACATGCAGGTGGTTAACTCAACCATTTCAGACTGGATAAAGATGATGCTATATAGATCAGGCATTGATGGTGGTATTTTTAAGGCTCATTTTACTTAGCCAATTTTCGAGGTTTATCATATATTTTGAACAGAGGAAAAAGGTCAAAAACATGCTGAATCCCTTGGAGAGAAATTCCAAAAATTGTTATTTAAAAACGATAAGGATTGAATACACTTTGAACAAGGAAGGAAGCCTGGGTTCCAGTCTTATACGTACGTGATTGGGTAACTGGGGCAGTATTACATCAAACGCCACTATGTAATTCGGATATTTTAAATTAAATAGCAGTAATACTGCTCACCCTCCATTCAGTGTGTATTAATTATACATTTATTAATATATATTTTTAGGTTACAACTGAGATTGTCGATGATAGCATTCACAGAGGAAAGATATTCATAATTGATTTTTTCTCTTTGAATATATTCTTTTAGCTTTCATACATTTGTTTTATTTAAGCTTTATTAGAAATAAGTTTATTGTTCAGGAAATATTTTCTTTAATTATTTGTTTGATAGAAATTGTTTATCCATGGCCTAAATTGTTCCACCCTTGGCTCCAGTCTTTTATATGCGGTTGGGTAATCAAGGCAGTATTGCTTGCATCATCACTGTGATTTTATTTATAAAATCCGTATTACATCGCGGCGCTTCGTGCCTTTTGTAGTTCTCTTATTGTTTATAGAAGAAAACTGCAACAGAGTTCATCAAACAACAAATTTTCATACGCTGCCAGTGATTAATATACAATAAAGCTATGAACAGAAATAGGTTCTCTGTCAACAGTATTGAAATTATTTTTGATTTGGTTACTATTGTCTCCATTGAATTATTCTCTACTTTTCAAATACTATTAATAAAGAAATAGGAAGGCGAGACAAAATATGAAAAATAAGCTCGAAAAAAGGAACAAATTTTCTGAGGCAAATTTAGAATTTTAAACAAATTTAGGCACAAGTTTTCTTTGGAGTCAGCAAAATAAACTTCTTTGCTATAGAGAATTTTCGTGTCACTGCCAAATGAGCTGCAGCTGCAAAAGTGCAAAAGAAATTTCAGCCTCGGCCTGCATTCTCCTAATTAATCTCAATTCTTTGATTTATAAAATCGCCCAAATTGCCTCAAAAGAAGCAAAGCCTAAAAACTGCCAAGGGTATTGTCTCTTTTTTAAAAAAAAAAAAAGTGTACAGAAATTAGTTTTAATATCTTTCAAAGCTTATCTTTTTTTTTGGCGTGGTCCAACCCTGTGTCATGAGTTCCCAAATTAACGTTCATTTCATCTATTTGATAATGCTTTTTAAATAATAATTACTGAATGGAAAAAAAAAACACCTTAATGGAGATCTTTATTTTCATTTGTTTCCCCAAAGCCTGTGATTAGCTTCTTAAAACTTTGAATCCCTTCCACGTATTTCTAAAATTACCTGTGCCAGATGATACTTTGATTGAGAGAAAGTTGTGGAAAACAAGTGTTAATATCCAAGAGGCTACAACTGGTTTCCAATTTTATTGTTATTTCTGCTTATAAAATGTATAATAAACGTAAAATATTTAATTATAGGCCATTTATCTTCTTCCCAGGTTTTAGGATTTATAATGTCACTTTTGCTTTTATTTGTTTTAAAAGGTTAGCAATAATCAAGTAAGTAGGAACTGTTCTAATGTAATGGGCTATTTTTTTTTGACTAGCTGCGTACAGAATAAAAAAAAAAAAGATAAAGGTTTTTATATGTATATCTTACTAGTCATAAACATCGATTCTGTATTGGTTATTTGTGAATGGTTAGTGATATTCCTTGATGATCTTTAGGATTTTATCTTCAAACTTATCGTCTTTGATGTTTTTCTTTATTATTTGCTAGAAAATTTGATATCTGTAACATAGCTAACGGCTAACGTCTGTGTGAATGTGTCTGTTTGAATAAATTCAATAAAACATTAGCCAGGTTAAACCTACGTCTTGAGCAAGGTGAAAGCTAAGTTTAATTTTTTAAATATCCAACATGACAATTAATCAATACAATTAATACACAGGCTTCTGAGAAAGACACAACCTTTTATTTATTGTAGGTTTTATATTTAGGCCCAATTGCTGTCCGCTTAATTGGATGTTCTCTAATAAAACGACCTTATCAAAACCCACAAAAAGGTTTTATTCATCATTTTTAACAATTTCTTTTATTTTATGTTCAAAGACGTTCTGTAGGATATCAAGCAAGTTTTCATGCAACTGGAAAACAATTCAAACTTCTTTGTAAGGTTAACAATTAGTTTTTTAAATCTGAATACTATACTGTTTTTAATAGCTATTGCAATTTAAAAAAATAAATTAAAGCTTACTAAACCAAATAAGTTGGAAACTAATGAGTTTATGAATATGTTTTTATGTGCTAATTTCTGAAAAAATAGTGTGCCACAGGTCCATTTGTGAGCCGCATCCTGCTTTGTACATACCACAACAAGATATTTTTTTAGTGCATTAGCTTGGATTATTGAATACTTGACCAATAATTAAATTTCTTTTGAATAAAATAACATTTCATAATTAAAAGGAAAAGGTATTTCACATGTCTACTTCTTTTCACATTTATTATTACTCAATTTTAATTTGATTATGTCATAATTTCAATTATATTAATAGACAAACGTAAAATTAATAAGCATGGTAGCAGCATAACAGGAAAAGGGGTTATGGATCAATAAATAAATAAATTTCCAAGTCTATAGGTGCAGAAGACAAGAAATTTTCTTTGCTGTTTTTATACATTGTGCTTTTATCTCATATACCAGTTTCATATTAACATGTTTTTGAAGTAAGTATATAATGTAATTTTATGCTTTGGTTTTTTAAAAGGTCTGTAATCAGATTTTTCAATATTTCACGCTGAGCCACTACTAGGATGAGAAGTAGATAGGAAGTGATGTCTCACACAAACACTTGAAAAAAAATTATGACTTGCGAAAAAAAATTATGACTTGCCACACAGTAAGCTCTAAAATGCATGGCTATGATTAGTTATTTGAAAGATAAACTTTATATCAAACTCTTTATAGATTCTAAAATTTTGAGCATGGTCAGACATGTCTGCAAAAGTCTTCTGTTAGTTTGATGTTGATGAAGCTGAATGGTGATATAGTATATGGAATTTAATGTGTGGTTTAAAAAAATATTTAATAAAATTAAGATTAAAATAAGTTGACTGGCTTATTTTATACACTTTTTGGGTGGGTATATATTTAAATCGGAAATACTCTCCCCGTAATAGACTATTAATAGCTGCTCACGAGAAATTTTTTACGAAATTGCACAAGACGCTCTGGTAAATCATGCTATGCTAAAGTTGTATTTTTAGACACAAATAAATTGTTTTTTGGACAATAACTGAAATTGGATTTTGCTTTACTTCAAGATGAGGTTTGAACTTTTAAGGTTTTTCCTGTGGCTTATATTTCCAGAAATCAATTAGAAATTAGTATTTTTCTCTTCTGTTTCTAATTTTCCTCTGCAGAATTTAGTTTTATCTAAAGTTGTTTTTTGTGAACAAGAAATTACACCATTCCAAGTAACTCTAAAACTGTATAAAACGTATTTTAACACTTTATTGCAAGTTTTAATTCAAAATCTGGTTTTGTTTTCAAAGTTACAATTTTAATCAAAAACACCCAATGATGCAAAGATGTATATGTATAACAGTAATGACTTGTATGTTTTATGCAAATGATGTGTAGAGGTATATGTATAAAGTATAAATAGCAAATAGCTTATACATTTTTGTTGTTATAGTTAGTATACAGACACTAGATAATTGAGATTTGATAGTGTTAGAATGACTGACTACTTTCAAACTGTCTTTTTTAAACATTTTCTGTAAAATTTCTTCTTTATTTACCATTTAAACTTTTTTATATTAGAACCTACATGAATAATAATAATTTGTGTTGATTTTTTTAATTTACTTATTATCTATTTGTGTAATTTGGAGAATTTTATGGAAGGAAGTTCTTATTTTGTATTACTATTTTGTTTTCATATGTTGTATTAATATATTATATTAAGCTTAAATATATACATATATACATATATATTGTTTAATATACTATTTTGTTTTCATATATTAAGTTTAAATAACAATACTTTTCCTCGTAAAAACATTCAAATGAGTTGATTTTATATATATTCTTACTGCATTAAATTTTATTTGTTATAAGAGATTTTGGTTTAATTTTTATTGTGCTTGGGTTCTATACTTCTCTCAATTATAATTATTGAATTTTGAATTACAAATGCTTTTTACTATAATTGCTTTATTGCATTCAAGATATGTAAATAACTGCGTAACCATTATTTAATAGAGTTACTAGCTACTTTTTTAAACAATTTTAAAATTTTCTATCTCCTCCTTTGTTATTCAAATAATCATTATGGTTTTTGTAAACGACATGTTCAAGGGAGAGACTTCAGTTTTTATTAGATTATTCCTTTAACACACTGTGCTTCAGATTATCAGCATTAAGTTGTTAAAACATTAGATTCCTGGCCTTTCATTTTAACATCTGGTTTAAATTTTTATAAGCTATTCATAGATGGGTTACATTAAAATTGAGAAATGCTAGCGATTTTTTCTATTTCCTCATTGATTCGTATAATATTGCTTATTCATTCGTTCATTTATATATTTAACGTTGGTACGTTAAATAGTTATAAATAAAGTTTAGAAATAATAAAATAATAAAAAATACAGACCAAAAGATATTTTTTTGTTTAAAATAAAAATCCATATCATCCATCCATAGCAAAAATTATAAGTTCTAACTGAAAATTCTACAAGAACAAGACTTGCAGTTCCAGGTGAGGAGAGATCTTTTAAGATGAGACAAAGATTTGCACTTCTTTAAAGAGATTGGGAAACTGTTACAGAGAAAGCAGGCTTCAGACAACACGGAATTTATTCCATATGTGAATGATTTTTCCAGAAAGAGTTTCAAAATACAACTGATTTGTAAAGAGTAGGGGATTTACTTTATTTCAAAATTTTCCTACCTTAATTCTGAGTTTAATTTATTTATGGATTGGTAAGTCTCAATCATGAGAAGATGCAGATAGCTTGTCAAAACTCAAGGAAAAGTCTTGATGAATACCTTCAAGCTCTCTTTTGTACCCAATGAATGACAATATAGTCAGTTTTCAAATAAAACATCCATATTACTGGACAATACAAAAAGTAGTTTAAAACATAGATATGTGCAAGTTTTTATCTGCTTGACATCTAAGGAACTTCTAAGTCTAATCAAACATCTAAGTTTTTTAAAAGATATATCACATGTATATAGCGTATTTTCATCTGCAAAGTTACAAATATCAAACACAAAAAAGAACATGTCACTTATAAAAAGATTGATTTTTATTTTTTTTAGAGGCATGATCGATCCGTCATTGCAGTTTTTAGAGTGGAAATCTGATCCTCAAAATGTGTTAGTTGTTAAAAAGATATATGATCACAATGTGACGTATGAGTGCAAGAAGGTGATTGAATGGATGATGGAGGTGAACTAGTGTTCTCATGCTTGAACAGTTTCTTTACTTTATATACTTTCCCCTAATATTTATGTTTTTCCAAAAAAAAAAATATTTTTATATAAAATATGAAAATATGAGTCAAAACATTTAGTAAAGCTTACAGATATAAAGTTTTATCAACTTTTAATCATTCCTATAGCAAGAACTGAAACTTATGTCACAATCCATGAGTATTCAAGACAAAATCCCTATGTCTTTATGCTATTAGTCTCTTACTTTGTTTACCTTTGTTTGACAGTTGTTTTAATAACACATATATCAGAAAGACTTTATGCTGTTAGTCTTTTACTTTGTTTACCTTAGTTTGATATTCGTCTAAGTAACACGTATATCAAAAAGACTTTGAAACTTTGGAAAAAAATAAATTTATTTCACTAATTTACACAATTTTTTTATTCTTTGGAACTTTTAAAAACATATAGACTTAAATTTATTAGTAAACCTAAGACTTTATTAAAAATTTCTCCCACATAGTGTAACCAATCAATTCACCTTGGCATTCAGCAATTAGCGACTTGAATGCTGAGTTAATTATTAAGAGCGTTGGCAAAAAAATTGCAGCCATTTTTTGTCAGTCATTTTTTCCGAATGTTTTGAAACTTCCACAGCAACAGAACCATTTCTAATTCTACAGAATTTTCCTGAGAAAAAATTTTATAGAGAATTCAATAAAATTACTCTCCACTCCATTAGATGTCGTTTACCAGTCGAAAATTGCATTCAAAGGGAAAGCGCACAAAACCCGGGCTTGTCTAATTAAGATATTTTCCTAGTAATTCCATTCCATCAAAGAGAGAGATAAACATTAAAGCTTAGGAACCTGCCACTAATGATAAAAAATTTAATGCTTAGCATTACAAAACTTTTTAGATTATTGCCTTAACCCTTATACGTGTCATTTTATTGAATTCTCCATAAAATTTCTTTTAAGAAGAAATTGTTTAGTTATGGAATTGGTTTGGCTGCTTAACTGAAATCAGAATATTGAAAAAAGTTGGCTTACTTCAAAATCTTATTATCTTCCTAGTCCTCATTTCCTAGTGATGAAAATGGGAGTTGATTTTGTAAAAAAAAAAAGTGGTGTTGATGTTAACTAGGAACTTGCTTTCAATAAATAATTTAGCAATTTTAAGTCTAATTTTCATGGATTTTCTGCCTCATTTTTTTTTTTTTTTTTTTTTATTGTGGTGATAATGATATGATCTGATGTCATTATCAATGGTTTCAGGTCTCGTTTTTCCCAGCTCGTTATCACTATGACAACATTACCAAATTAATATCAAAGGAGAATAGCAAATAATAATCAAATAAATTTGTGTAAAAAATTGCAACTAATAATAATTTATCAAATATTTATGAGATAACATTATTTTGTAATGCCTCTCTTTCCTCTATGACAACTTTTTTTTTTAAATTTAAATTTTTGTTTTATAGCAAAGAAAAACAAGCACTGAACTCCGACACTTTAATATAAGAAAGTTAAGCCAATAATGCAAGGAGAGATTTTATTTTTATTTTTAGTTGGACTATAGCTTATGCATTCAAATTTTTCTATGGTGAGCATAGGGTGTATTTTCACTACCTTATTGATTTGCTATTTAAAATATCACAAAATTTTCCTTTGTTCTCTGTTGTTAGAAAAAATAATTTCGCTGCTAAAAAGATTCTTGTTTTTAAGCATGTGTAAGTGTAAGATTTAGCAAACCTTTGTTTGCAGAAACCTAGTTTAAGAACATTTTAGGGTCATTTTAGCAAAAGAAAGTTGTAAGAACATTGTACGGCTTGAATGCCTTTTCAGCCCTTTTGTTTAAATATTCTGTAAACAATGTCAGCATGGTTGGAAATGTATCCATTATTTAATATAGAATATTTATGTTAAAATTTTTCTGATGATTTATGTATGAAATGATTCTAAAAGTTTTATAGATATAAACTTATATAACATGAAATTCTATCTTCTTGGTTCATTAGCACTGATTAACTTGTAAGGCTTTTAACCTGTCAAATTGTACCGAACAGCCTTTCTAATGGCTTTTACCCATGCCAGTATTGTCCATTTCATACATGTATGTAATTTTTAGGTAAAAGGTATGACAGTTATTGCAGAAAAGAGGGATTTAGAAGAAGAAGATTTTGTATTTGATGATGAATTTTCTGAAAAATATCTTGGTAGAATGATTCCGCTTATAGGTAAGATTTTGATGCATATTTCATTAACATAAATGTTATGTCTTTAAGTTTGTGTGTAAATTTGTTTGATATCTTTTTTAGTTTAAAGTTACTGTTAAAATGCTTGAGGGTCAATTCTCTGCTGCTAATGATGAATTTCATGGTTTTGCAACAGATGATAACAGTTAAAATGAGATATTACACTTATTTAAGGGAATATAAGAAATTTATTAAGATTTAGAATATAGGGTATATGAATCTTGTTGAATGAATGCTTTTGAAACATTTCATTCCCTTGCTATTACAAAGTAGAATATAAATTTCATTAACTATTTCAGATGAAAATGGTACTCAAAGACCAATTGATTTAGTTGTCTGTATGGGAGGCGATGGAACACTTCTCCACGTATCTTCTCTGTTCCAAGTAAGCTTTCGTTTTCCCAACTACTTCTTTGTTTCAATTCTAAATTCAAGCTGCTCCTTTATTTTGGTGCTTTAGACAAAAAGTTATACTTTCAATCACAAATATTTCATAATGTGCACAAAGTGTGGAAAAACATGAATTTTTTTAGCATCATTTAAACAAACTTAGTAACCAATCAAATCCCTGTTATTTATGTAATGAATCTTTAGTGACTAAAATAAAAACAGCTCTATGAAATATGACATTTCAAATATAATAAAAATGGAAAATTTTTGATTTCAACTACTAACGAAAACTACGTCTAAAATGTTCTGCTTTCAATACCAGGTTATATTGGTGACCACACAAAAAGAAAATAGGTTATTCTGTACACTTAGTATAGATATAATAATTGGACTGTTATCATGTCTGTATACTTTATTATTTCATTAGTGATGTTATAAGAACTTTGTTGGTACTTTCTTTTTTGCAAGCCATTTTTCACTTGTTTTAAATATTGCTATGTAAATGGTAGAAAATTAGAATAAACAATCAGCTTAAAGGATTGTTTTCAAAATTTAATAAACTGATTAAATACCTGCTCTATACCTTAGACAGAGGTGCAAATTACAAAAATATTGATGGACAGCCATTCAGTGTTCATCTCATTTCAAAACAGATTTTATAAACACTGAAAAGTTATTTTTCATTACATCCATTTGTAACTGTCATCGTTACTGGCATCGTATTCGTTACTATAAAAAAGTTTAAGTTACTTTTCAAGGATAGCCTGGAATTATGCCATCCGTGATTGTGAGGTTAAAGGTTCCGTTAGAGTAAAGGACAAAAGAAGATAAAAGACACACTGAAGTTACTATGTAAAGGAGATTTCCTCAAAGCAGAGGACAATGGGAGATTGAAAGATATTCTGGGATAATAAAACCTAGGATAATGACACCAAAGATTCTCTGAAAGGTCAAGAAAGCTATAAAAATTGTTCGTTGATATATATAAAGCAATAGAATTTTACAGATGAATTATTATGGTTTAGCTTGTCTAAACAGGAAAAAATTTATAATCAACAACAGTGAATAAAATTGACTGAAACAAGTGTAATACTATAATTTTTCATCTTATCGTATCAAAAACAATGAATACTTAGAAATCAATATTTTTCTAAAAGCAATGCAAGCTATCAATGTCACCTGTCAGTTACCCACCCTTGTCAGCCTAATCCTCATTGTCCTTGACACCCCTATTGCCCTTACCCAAGTGCTGCATGACCAGAACAAAAGAACTGTATTGATATTTAATATTTTTATTGTGCATTGATACTTAAATTCTATTTATATTAAGCAAAGGGATCATGGTTTTGAGTGATTGAATTTTGGTATATTTTCGGAAAACACGTCAAAGATACTTTATATCAAACTCAAATTAAACTCGAAAGGAATATTTCGATAATCTTCAATGAAAATTATATTCCACTCACCTTTATTTTACCATGAGGCTTCGTATAATAAAGCTTAAATTTCACACCACAGTTTAAATAACTTTTTGAGATCGCATTATATAAAAAGCTTCTCTACAGAACAATTACAGTCAATGCTGCAGTGATAAAAAGGGCAGTCTATTACTTTTGAAATCTTCATAAGAGCCATATTTTGAATGAAATGTGCTCCATTAAATTTTATATTTTCATCCACCAAATTAAGTCATTATTAGTAAAGGCTATGCTTCGTAACGCTTATTTATATGCAATAATAAATCATAACTTTTATTGCAACACTTAAGCAAAAGACTCTTGATACATTGATACAAGAAGCTTGTGTAGAAATAAAATATTTTATGGCTTTGAAGTTAAATATTTTGAAAAATATAATTGATGATCAAGAAACTAAAAATCAAAAGTTCTTTTCCAATTACCTTATTATGTTAAACATAAAAATTAAATTTCTTTAAATCCTTTCTTGCATAAGTTTTTTCCTTGAATAAATTCAATAATAATCAATAAATAATTTAAAAGTTCTTGTTTTTCCTAATCTTATTATTTGAGTGGTGTGAAATTAAATGTATTTATTTATTTTAGGGATGTTGTCCTCCTGTTATATCCTTCCACTTGGGTTCAATGGGCTTCTTAGCTCCTTTCTCTATAAACAACTTCCAGCATCATATCAATAATGTCTTAACAGGTAAATATACTGATATACAATGCTTAATATGTGCTCAATTTTTCTAGTCAATTGCAAGCAAATTTGTTCTTTGGAGCCAGGGTTAAATCCTGTGGAGATCAGTGAAGATATTGTACCGCTGACATAGCCAGGTCTCCTACGAATTCACCTATGGTTGTCTGCCTGTCTTCTCCTTAACATTATGCATGAAATCTTATTAAAAAAATTGAAGTAATTTATATTGTAGTGGACCCAAGCATACCCAAGTAGAGGGTATCGTTATTTTTACAACGATATTCCCAACTGCAGAAATTTTTTTGTTTATGCTGGCTAACATTGATTATTTGGATAAAATTTCTCCAGGCGTCGTAAAATTTCTCCAGGCGTCATAAAAAAAACAAGTGTATTTTGTCATTCTACTTTAAAATTACTTCGTTTTCTAATTTATTTAACAGGCGACACTGAAATAAAGAGTATGTTTTGTAAATATATTGGCCTTTTGGAAATTCCGTATTTTCAAATTTAATACATAATATATAATCTGCATACCATAATTGGTCTTTTATCTGGAGACGCTATTCTAACTATGATATTTCAAAGATGTTAACTATTTGTTCTATTTAGGTAGACTGGATACATTTCCTAAAATTTCTGGTGAACTTCTTTTTTATCCTTTGGATTGTTATTACTCAAAACAAATTATGTTTTTTTCTTTACAGCTGATGTAGGTCTGCAGTTAAGAAGTCGCTTAAAATGTCAAATACGCAAATCTTTTTCTAATGGAAGGGAAGAGATTGAACACGAATATCTGGTAATTTCATTTTTACATTGGCATTTTTGGTAGATTATTCATTTTTCTGGACATTTTTTTTGGAAATTGATTTTTTGTTGCGGATCTCATATGCTAGTGAAATTTTTCATCACTTTTGATAAGTTTTATGTTTTATAATGTTTAAGTAAAAGTAAGTAAGTAAGTAAGTAAGTAAGTAAGTATTTATTCACTATCAATAAAAATTTTACAAAATAAATGTTAAAAA
>JAUZNK010101176.1:0-11872 GCA_035046665.1 Euphysa ruthae
TATATATATATACATTTACGGATCGTTGGAGTTTTTTTAAATAAAGGCAGATGGGCTTTTATGTTTTACACAACTTTTCATTACTGATAAACATAGAAATTGACTTAAAATGAGCTATGTAAGAATGTCTTGTATATTATCAGCAACAGCAATAGTACATGACTTTTTTTCTTCCACTGGGAGTGGAGGTACAACAATAACAGGAGAATGGGCATGGTGAAGTACGTAATCACTTGTGCTCCCCAACAATGCACGCTTAATTGCACCAAGACCTCGCTGACCCATCACTATTGTGTCAACATTATTTTTTTTAGCAATTTCACAAATTCTATTCCCTGGAGAGTGAAAATCATCTTCAAATACCACTCGATGTTTAATGTTGTTTTCCTTACATAGTGTTTCGTATTGTGATAACGTAGACCTGCTTTTATCAATGCTATCTTGTATTACTTTTCTATAACTATCAGTTATTGCAACACTTCCTGACAACAACCCCATGTTGGGTAACTGTGGCATTTGATGGACATGCAGTAACACAAGAGTGTCATTTGAGCTGTGGAGGTTATTAAGGTACCAGTTGAAAGCCCGGTTGCTATGGTCACTGACATCAACAGCAACACAGTTAGTTTTACCAGACATTTTAATAATAGTTTTTCCTAAAAGGATTAATAAATTTAATTTCAGCTTCCTTAGCAATTCCGAACACAAAAATTAAAAAAAAAAATAAGACAGTATTGAGAAATAGTATGAACTTGGTTTAAAATCACAATCAATTTTTTAAACCTTAGCTTAAAAATATTTATACTAACACTAGGGCTGATATTATAAAAACAAAAATGAAGCATGCTAATCCCTAAGGTTTTAAATTTTTTCATACTTGCCATTTAAAGAATTTATATACATTTATATACAATTTTTTCTACATTCCCTGGGACCAAAAAGACCTTTTGATCTTGAAATAATAAAATAACAACTTAAAAAAAAAGTATCAAAAAGAATTAAAATTTATTAAAAGTAGTTCTTCTAAATGGATCTTTCATCCTCAAAATCAAAGCTAACATCACATACTGTAATTAAATTGTTAGAACCATCACTAGCATGTTTTGATCCATGATAAACATCATCATGTTTTTACACATGATAAAAACCACTAAGGAAAAGTAAAAACTTAAATATTTTAAAAATAAATTCAATTGGGTAAAATATTCTTTACTTTAACCTATGTATGGTACAGAAAGTTACAAGTATTAGAGTATATTTAAGAAACGTTAATGTGAGAAAAGATCTTTAGGCAAAAACGCTATTAAAAACACTATATGCTGAAAGTGAATCAGGCTTTATTGGACAACAACCCAAAAAAACAATGATGAAAAAAATCTTCCAGTTTAAAATATTTTCTTTTTAAATTTTAAGAGCATTTACAAAAATTTACAACAAATAATAAAAAAACACAAATTAAAAAAAACAAAATTTAAAAAAAAAAAAAAAAAAAAAAAACGATAAAATAAAACATTTAATAAATTCATTTAATAAATATTTATAAACATTTTTTTAATAAATAAAAACTAGCGTTCATTTAAATTACAAAAAAATAATGAAATCAACCACAAACAAGTAAAAAATAAATGGGCACTGAAATTGAAAGTTATTGAGGAAAATATGACAATGACTTCAAACGATAAGGTGTTAATAAACGATAAGGTGTAGTTAACTAAAATGAGCCTCAACTGACTTTACATTCAATTTACTATTTCATAGCAAGTATTCTACTTCAATCTAACCTAATTCATGAATTATTCATGAATTACCAGTCCTGTGTAAACCTCAAAAATTTTAATACAATCAATTTTTTATTTGATGTATATTTTATAAGCATGTCACTTAAAATGTGATATTTAAAATGTTAGTTATGATAAAATTTAGTTATATAGCAACCATGGGATTGTTAACAATAATTTAAAAAAAAAATAACCTGGGCTGAAGGATGCTGGAGCCAAATGCTCCAATATATCGATATAACAATTTATACCGACACCCAAATGAAATTCCTGTATTCCCCTCGACATCAACGCTTTGAAAATTTTTGAAATTAACATTTTTGATAGGGACTCAAAAACCTTTATATCTCTTCAAGGTCCAATCAATGTTTTAAGCAATTTTACAAAAAATTAGAAGAAGGACATGACTGTGAGTCCAGAAATAAGAAATTTTTTTAATTTTTAGGAACTTCTTTCTATTATGAAATTTTGTCACCCAGCAAAATTTTTAAAAAATAATTAATAAACAAAAGCCAATTACAGATTACGGACAAACATACATAAAAACATAAATTTATTGGAGCCTCGTCAATTGATATCACAAAACCCTACCAAAAACTGTAAGAATATTTGACTAAAAACATTTAAAACTATAATTTACATGGTTTTAAATTAAGACTGTCAGTAAAAGAACCACTTGAAATAACTTGATTTTCCAACTATTTTAAGAATATGCTACTTTAAGTATGAATGCCTTGGAAGTTCATCAGTCTGATTTTTGTTTGGAGGAGGTACAACAATAACAGGTGACGGTGAGTGGTGAAGTACATAATCGCTTGTACTTCCTAATATTGCACGTCCAATTATACCAAGGCCTCGCTGACCCATAACAATCATGTCTATGTTATCTTTTTTGGCAACTTCACATATTCTATTGCCAGGAGAATGATTATCTTCATCAAATACAACACGATGTTTAATGTTGTATTCTTTGCACATTTTTTCATAATGCGAAATCAACGATTGGCTTTTATTCACACTGTCTTTCAATATTTCTTTATATCTATCTGCCTCAGCTATACTCCAAGATGAAAATCCCAGAGATGGCAGTGGAGGTGGTTGGTGAACATGCAGCAACACAAGAGTGTCATTAGGACCATGTAAGTTTTTAACATACCAATCAAAAGCGCGATTGCTGTGTTCGCTAGCATCCACTGGCACACAATTTGTTTTAGTTGACATTTTTATCTTTATTCACAATATTTTATGAGTATAATTTTAACCCTAACCTAAAAACAGTAATTTCAAAAGAAATTTTAATCTGAGTGATAAATAACTTGCATCAATGCCTTAATATTGCGGCATGAATGACAATGTAACTTAGAGAAATCAATTTTTTAAATCAAGTAAAAATGCACACCACTTCTTACGCACTTTAATCATATAAAATGTGCCATAAATGTATATAAAAAACAACCATAATTTTCAATTAAAGACCCGATCTAACTATTTATCAAACTAAACATTAACAGCCAGGCATTACTTTGATAAAATCAGTGTATGAAGCCATTTTAAAGTCCTTTCTAAAAAATTAAACAGTGCAGACTTTTAGCAGAATTCTGTTAAAATTCTCTCAATCTACTTTTTATCATTTTTTTCTCTTTGAATTTAATTCCATTTAATTTATATATGCTTTATGCTGTATGTTTCATATACTATTCTTCGCTTAAATATCTAAGTAAATGAAAATATTTATATGCACCCACTTTTACTTATGCAACTTGAATCTTTCAGGTGATATATTTAAGTAGCTTCAATTATTTTTCAGATTTTATTTGTTGCCAAAAAAGATAAACTTTCACTCCATAAAAATGGTGAAATTGAATAAGAGAAGAAAGTAAAAGGAAAATTCCAAAGTACATAATATTTCTATAGAAACATTACGCTTCCAAAATTCACAACTATTAGGACTACCATAAAAATATCAAGGCCCCGATTTAAAAAGCACTGTTTACTTTTGTATTATTCCAGCAGCAAAAAAAATTTTTAACTTAATATCAAAAAGCTTTCATGTTAATTACTAGTGAAAAATAAGAAACTCTGCTACAAAGACAAGTGCTCTATTTCTTATAAAAAAAATATATGGAATTTTACTCAATTATAATAGTTAATCAACTTTATAAATAAAAGTAAGCATGGTTCCCATAGCAAACACACCGGTTCTAACATTTCTTATGAGCATTCAACTTGAAAAACAAAATGTTTTTTTGAAAGATATCAATTGAAGGGATGCTTTACTTTTTGCAGTCATTTGAAAATGTTTTTCTTTGCTCTACATAAATTTATTTATTGTCAAATTCTTTACACATTGTGTTTTTATGAAATATTCACAACTAGTGGGCCAGCACAACTTTTGTGAAAGTGTTTTAAAAACTGTTTCTTAAACAAAATTTGAAAAATGTTGTTGAGAAATTTGTAACTTCAACATTTTTGAAGGTATGACTTCATTTTGTGACGTCATATTTATCTATTTTTTTAAATTTTTTATTTTGCTTCATGGAATTTTTAATTCATAATATACTTTAAAATACGCGTAAAAATGCAATTGTAGGTAATTTAAAAGTTTAGATTGTTTTTATAGGACTTTTGAAAGTCAAAATTTATTATAACACAATATCATTAAAGAGAACATAAAAAACTAATACAATCTTAAATTATTTACATATAAAAAAGTCTGAATTATCTTGCAACAAGAAATTATTTGTTTTCCCGTTCAATGGTACCATCTAGTAAATCTTTGCAAGTTAAATCAAATCAAATCAAATATATTTTCGCCTCTAAGATATAAATAATTAATTTCATAATTTAGATATAATTATTTCTTAGCGAGGAAATACACTAATAGTAATATCTCACTAGAAAGACAGTGGACACCTAGATAAACAGTATGTATTTTAAGATTTCTATGAGACATTAGTAAATGAAACAAATGAATCACGAAAGTAAATAACAAAAACGCGACAAAAAGGAGGAATTTTTGGACACCTGTTCAGTCAACTGTTGTTAGTACAATATTTAATTGTTATTTAGTAAAAGAAATGTAATTTAATAAAAACTTTATAAAGATGTAATAATAATAAATTCACAATACAATAGAAACATACATTAAATAAATGTAAATAGTCGATATAGACATATGCACGCATGCACAGAAAAAACATACTTCCATTTTACGTTTTTACCCAGATCTAAAGAGAGATATGTTAAAAAATCAGTTAATGTTTAAAATAGCTTTACAAAACCATTGTTTTTTTACTTGTCACTTGCGGTGTTCATGGATTTCTCTACACACTTGTTTTTTTGTTAAATAAACGATAGTGCATTATTAGAAGTGTTATATTTAGAAGTAATTTATTGTCAACAAAGTTGCGAGCATATATGTGCTTCGGCTGAGTTTTTGTAAAACATTTTTTATTTGAATATCCCAATTAAGATATTTATCGAGGTGAATTCCTAAATAAAAGTATATGATTGATTCAGATGGATGTAATTTCTTATTCTTAATTAATTGTGCGATATCGTGATCGAAAAATCATTAGGGTTGTTCTAGTTGTTCGCTCTGAGTCAAATGCAGAGATTTTAAAATCAAAATTGATATTTGAATTTATTTCCTTCATAGATTTTATTTACATTCATCCACACTAATTTGTACAATTCATGCATTCTTTAAACATCCACACCGTCGACTCATGCTGTTTTGCAGTTACATCTGATTAATTTGATAACGGATTCAGGAACAATTGGTTTCATCATGTTATGGGCTGAAACACGCCTTTACATAGTACCCAAGCACATATTTGAGGGTCTGGAACATGATTCATATTTTTTCCTGCTTGAGTTAGAACTTTGGCAGTCTACCAACTTCTTTTAACATGTTCTTTTAATGCTCCTTTTGTCGAAAGGAGCTTGTCGCAATTATTAGTTTGACAGAAGAACATCTAGCTTGCCTGAGATCTTTAGCTACTCCATTTTTGTATTAGCCCTCAACAAACTCTTTGACAATTTCTAAATTTTCCAATGAATCTTGGTAACATTTTAAAGTAATTTAAAGTACTATGAAAGTTTTCCTTTTTTGTTTTTTTCCCAGATACGTCACAGCCCGTAAAAGCATGTAAGAACAACAAACCTTCTGATAAGTCTCTACATAGAATATAATAAAATACTAAAAGTACAAACATGTGTTAAAAATACAACTAAAGAATTTAACATGACAAAAATGATGTCAAAAGTTGTCTTAAGAAACCTTAACGAATTTTGCCGCTATAATATTAGCGTCTTATAAAAAGTTGATGATTTGATGAAGAGAATGAAAAATCAACTTGAAAACATACCTAATCAGGTATGTTTTAATACCTAATCATACCTAATCGAGAAGTACTCGATTGCGTACGTAGGTGTAAAAGTATATGCTGGAAGATGTTTATGGTATTATGTTACAGGATCAATGGAGTACCTAGAACTTCCACATACCTTGGATATCAAGTTTTTTAATTGCTCATGTCTAAAAATGTTACTTTTTTTTATAAGTGTTTTTTATTCCTGAGCAGAACAAGCTGGGGAACGGTCAAATGGAGAACTCCAAACACTGGTATTGAGCTGCAATTCTAATGCTGCATTTCTCAGCCTTAACTTTTGCTTGTCTGCTATGGCCGAAATATTTTTGACCAAATGTTACACATATTTCTTCAAAACATTATTTCAATCTTGGATCCTCCGGGCCTGATCTGCTAGTTTCTCAACTTTTTCGAAATTTGCTATATAAACTTAAACAGAAAAAAATTCTTATCAGAATAGGTTTAACCGTTTGTTTACTTTCTTTTACACAGTTAAAGTGACCAGAGATAGATATTGAACTATATCTGCGTTTATCAGCCATTTCAGACGATTAGACACAATCAACAATTTTTTTGATGAAATAACTTTTGCTGTTTTAAAAAAATTAATTTTTTGTAAATATTAAATGGTATAAGAGGAGGTGGTACTGCAATCTAAATCCATAATTCCATTTCGTATAAATTAATGAAGCAATATTTCATCAGAAGTAATTGGATGTCATTATTCGCAAAGAACATTTTCCCGTCCATATATAAACCAACTCGAGTGACAAGAAACTCATACTCCACCATTGAAAACATATTTTTCACCACCCTGTTAAAGGATATATCTGATCAATTTTCTACATTTTTAATAATTAGTTAAATTTTTGATAAACCGAAAATTCCTAAAAAAATGTTCTCCAAAAGAAACACAAGGTGGGATGATGCCCTAAAATACAAAAACACTGACTTCGCTTTCTCATCCTTTTCTGAGAAAATCCAAAGCATCTTTAATAAAACATGTCCTTTATCCAAAATAATACTCCAATAAAAAGAAATGAAAAACCCTTGGATAACAAACGGAATAAAAGAATCCTCAAAAATAAAACAAAAGCTTTATAACAAGCTCCTGAAATCCTGATCGTCCAATGATCAGACTACAGAAATTATAAAATTTTTTTCAAAAAAATTCTTAAAAAATCACTAAAAAACAATATACTATTCAAAACTATTAAACAAAAACAAGACAGATTCTAAGAAAACATGGCAAATAACCAATGAAATAACAGGGTGTAAAAAAGTTGTTAATGATCCTCTTCCAATCTCAATAAAATCATCTTTGATAAATGAAAAATATGTAGTTAACTTAATATTTTGTCAAACCTGGTCCAAACCTTTCCTCAAATATACCTCTTGTATAAATATACCTTCTAAATTTATCTTTAACAAAACGAATCTTTCCTGATCTCCTAAAAACTGCAAAAGTAATTCCTATCTTTAAAAAATGTGACCCGCCTTTGCTTTCCAGCTAACGGCCTATTTCTTTACTTCCAATCTTATTAAAAATATTCAAACACATCATGTACAACAAACTGTACGCTAAAATTACTTCAAATAACCTTTATAACAAACAGTTTGGCTTTCAAAAAAAAACTGTTTAACTCAACATGCTATCCTCAAAATTGTTGATCAAATATCTAAATCTTTCGATAAAGATAAAAAATTTTTACTAGGTGATCTCTCTAAAGTGTTGGCGTAAACTTAAACTATATAATCAAGTAAATCAAGTTAAGAAATTGTTTTTAATAAACTTTAATAAAGTATTTGTTCTTAAATTTGTTTTAACAGGCCTATAAGAAGGTCTATTAATATAGTTACATCAGTCAGTAAAATAAAGTTAAACAGTAACAGTAACGTGTTCAGCTCGAATTTTTCAAAACATATTGTTAATTAATTTAGCAGCTATGATCACTGCTTCAAATTATTATTTTAATTTACCGTATTTGAAACCATATAGGCTTTTAACAAAGTAATACTATACTTCGTTATTTATCTAATGCTTACAACAGTTATAATGTTAGAATATCCAATACTTCAAAGTACTTCTTTCGAGCCACAAAAGCAAAAAAATTATATAGTGTAAATAAAGTGTTTCAGTATGCGGTCCATTGCGTACGCAAAATTTAAAAAAATGCATCCTGCGTATGAGGTAAAATGTAAAAATATTAAATAAGTGCAAAATATTCTTTGAAAGGCCTGCTAATAGTAGTAGTGGTAATGGTAGTGGGAGTCGTAATTTTTTTTCTATAACAACCACTACAATTTTATAATAATAATTTATAATAAATAAATAACAAGTACTATAAATAAAACACGAGTAACAAAATATACGGAGTCACACTCACTCACACAGAATCCTGGCCAAAGAAGTGCAACCTAAACTGAACAAAAAATGATTTTATTAGACCCAGGATGTTCACACATAGAATTCAACAACAATTTACACACAACAATACAGTATAAGAAAATAGCAAAATTAAAATTTTAAAAATAACTATGAAAAAATAAAGAAAACAAAAATTTCTAGAAAATAATTTTTAAGACTAGTTTTTTGTTGAATTGATATCGCTTCAGATGAAGAAAAGAAGGCACACAAGTAAAAAGTTTAAGTTTGTTAAATTCAGTATTTAAATATACTAGAGATATATTCCACTCACGGATTGGATGCATTGACAAATAATTGAATACTTACCATATTTTTGCGTATTATAAAATAGAACATATAGTTTACCTTTATCATAGTAATGAGTTATATAATATAGAATAAATCGGGTTTCTGTAAAAAATCTGAAATAGAAGATGGGAGATTGTTATCTAAAGAATCAAAAACAAATATAGAATTTTAACAATATATAACAGAGTGGGAACTTTAAGTTCTTTAAAGGATCCAGATGTATCAGATCTAAAAGGCTGAAAAGTTATAATTCTAATAGCTTGGCGTTTCACTGAAGGTATTATATTAACATAATTACCTGTTTGACCCCAAACCTGGCAACAGCAGCTAAAATGAGATGAAAACATTGAAAAATAGATAATTTTAAGAGTAGTTTTATTAACTAAGTGACAAATTTTAGAATTCAGTTTTTTACAAAGTTTGTCAATATGAAACAGCCACGATAGCTTGGAATCTAATAGAACTCCAAGATATTTTATAAATTTAGAAGGATAAACAAATTTAACATTTATTTTAATTTTGAATGAATTAAACAGGGTTGTAAGGAGATGAGAAAATCATAAATTCAGTTTTACCCACATTTAAAGAAATAAGGTAAGAAATGTACTATACAATTGAGAATTTAATGGACTTATTCAAGTTGTTTATATAGATAAAGAAGAACAAAGGACTACGAACAGAGCCTTCGGGGACATAACAAACTAGGGTTTTATGAGAAGATTCATAATTATTTATAGACACGCTGTTTACGATCAGATAAATATGAAAAAAATCAAAGTCTTTTGCAATTCCACAAACACCATAATATTCCAATTTATAAATTAAAATATTGTGATCCACAGTAAAGTACCACAAGAAAAATGACCAGAGTTGTTGCTACTTGTTCTCTTATACTAATTAAAGCATGAGAGGGTGAATGATTTGAACAAAATCAAAATTGCGGTCTGGCAAAACAATTAAAAGAATTGAGAAATGAATACAACCGTGAATACATAAGCTTTTCAAGAATTTTATTAACATTTGATTAAAAAGAGATAGGCCTATAATGATTTCATAGAAGTTTGGAATCTTTCTTAAAAAAGAGGTAAAACTTATTTGGGAAAACACCATTTTTAAAAGAGAAATTAAACAAATTTGAGAGTATAAGAGAAAATTCATGAATAAACTCCTTACTTATGTTTGTTAGTATATTAGTTGGTCCAGAAGTTTCCTAGTTTTAAGGTTTGGAATTATAGAGGAAACTTTGAGACAGCTAGCAGGAGATACAAGAAAACTGTGAAGATTTAAATTTTTAAGAAAGAGTTGAAGTCTTCAAAAGTCTTGAAGTCAAGTTCAAGTCCATTCCAAAAAATAAAATAAAATAATTCGGTAACCAATAATTCAGTGAAATTTAAATATATTTCTTAGAATAATTTTAATATGACAGAATATTTGGCTCTTGCCTGTAGGTCTCTTTTAAATTTTTTTACTGTTCTATAGTTGTTTTTTGTTTCATCGCCGATCATTAGATTTAAAATTACTACCCATATGATTATTTTTTACAAAGTGCAGAAGAAGTGAATTGTGAACTGTTGAAAGTTATAAAGGTAAAATCTTACCTTAAATATACTGAAAATAACTCTTTAGTTGCATGTTGTGAACATTTTCTGACTGATGTTGCATGAAAGATTTATTATTTTTCCTAATTTTAATAGTTTATATACTTTAATTTCTAAATTCTTAATTATAAATAAGTTTTTAAAATTTAGCATATATTTTTGTTTACTGCACTGTAGGGGTAGGATAAAAATGTATTCATTTTACTTAAAGAACAATTTGTAGATTGATGAAAAATCAAAATAGTTTTCTGTCTTCAGCAAAATATAAATAAATTTAGGTATGGGTCATTCCAACTAAGCTCATCCAGGGTAGTTCATACATGTCCTCAAATTTTGCTCATTTTAGGTTTGAGCCAATAATCTATCACCCTGACCATCTGTGCAAAATTTCTAGGCCTTAGCACCAGCCGTTGTGAAATTACAGCCCTGTGAAATTTGACCCTTTTTCCTGAAATAGAGGGGGGCGGCCCTATTTATTATGATCAGGCTGTTTCTTACGTTACTATATTTATAGAAAAGCGATAGTCATGAAACTTTGTACCTGCATATTTTTAGATCTGTAGAATCCAAAAATCACACTTTAAAGACCTCAAATTAAATGGAAATGCAAGATATATGCATTTTATATAAAAAAACAAAAAAATTGGGGCACGTGATTTCGGATGAGAAAAAACAGGGGAAGATGTTAAAAAAAAAAAAAAAAATTTCCTGAAACTACATATAAAACACCAATAGAAAACTTTTTTTTGATGAATTGCCTATTGAGTCTTCATTTGAATTTTTTAATTTTAAAAATATATTTTTTTGAAAAAATTTTTCTAAATAATTCTTTAAAATATAATGTAGCTTATAATGAAACTCAAAAAGTCACTTATAGCTTTGAGAATATTATTGGTAAGAATTATACTGTAAATGTGTCAGTATTACATAATGTCTGTTCTGAAAGAAATTTTTCTATTATAAATACAATTAACAGAAAAACCATGTTATCTAAAATTAATACTTAAAATAAAGCTTTATCATGGATAAGAATTGTAGAACTGGTGATAGTTTACAAAATGAATGTAATAAAAAAACGTATGTTAAAACTGCTGGTAAAAGGTTAATTTCAGTGTTCAGTGCTGATGACCAAGAAATATTACTTTGGAGAGCAGGTTGCATTTGAAAGAAAGTCAAATCGGTGTTCAAACATATTCCAAAAACCCCATCACAATGTTAAAGGTATTAAATACAATAATTAAAGGTAAAATTATTAAAATAAAAAACGTGTAATTATCTTTTTTATTGATTTTCTCATTATAAGTGATTTCAAATTAAATTTTGAATTTATTTAAAAGTTAAACCATATTTTGTAATACATACATTTTACCTGCTAATAATATTATAGACAATGATTTTTATGAACCT
>JAUZNK010101187.1:0-11872 GCA_035046665.1 Euphysa ruthae
ATACATAGTGAAATAAAAATATTGTTTTTAAATAAAAATATATTTCAATTCAAAATTAATTTAAGTTTACAAACTAACCGCATTTTTATAAAGACACGAAAATGAATATTAAAACAATTTTGATGTTATTGCCGAACCTCTATCACCAGCTATTATGCATGCAACCTAAAATGAAATAGAGGCGTAATGGAAATCGATGAAACTAATGATATCTTTCCAGTGAATAAATCAAGTGATGAACATGACTTACCTGAAAAGGTTTCAGAACCTACTTCTGAATCATAAGTTAGTGTTAAACTTAATGCTGATAATAATGATGATTAAACTCAGCTAAACAAACACTAAAACCATCAAACGATTCGTCGAATTTGTACCCGTGGTGGTAGTGCTTCTCGCAATAATCAACGTGCTGGAATTACTCTTGCCCTTTGTGATCGCGGGGTAGGTATCAGAGGTGGTCGTAGTGTAAGTACCAGAGGTGTGTGAAGAGTTCCTAACCGGTGAAAGAGTATCTTATCGTGATCGTTCTACGGGGCGTCAACGCACACGAGGCGGACATAGAGCTGGGAGTTGGCGTGCTGTGGTAGATACGGTAACCTTGAATAAAGTAGCAATTACAGCAGTAGAGAATGAGGAGAAAAATTCTGCTTTCAATGAGAATGCAGGACTTTTTGGTGTTGCAAAATGATGGGAATCGTTCTTAAACCTAAATGCAATTACTATTGGTTGTGCGATGAGGTACTTTCAACACAGTTTTCTCGCAACTGATTACTTGGGATCGTTTCTAATTGATTCTCCAATTCTTGTATTTCAATGACGATACAACATACAATCTAGAGAACTCTGACTATGACACAATGTATGAAGCAGATACGTTTTTAAATATGATCTGCGAGAGATTTAGAACTGTTTACACACCGGACAAATACCTAAGTTAAAGCAGTACATAAACACCAAACGTGCACGGTTTGGTATCAAACTATATGAACTTCAGTCGATGATAAAGGGATACAGCAAAGACATGGGTGGAGTTCATTATGTCGACCAGCAACTTCATACTGTAAAAGCCTTGTGTAAATCTTACAAGTGGTATAAAAAAAATTTGTGCTGCGTAAGGTGTTGCAAGGTACATTGAATGCTCATAAAATCTTTATTGAATAGACAGCGCGAAAAAGAGCAAAAACTTCCATTTGTCGATTTCAACGAATCACTTAAAATCCGTTTGAAAGGTGCACAAAATAAATGTATACGATTCTGTTTAAATATGAATAGTAGTGCCCATATCGGTATTAAGCACAGTATAGAGCCATGAATTGTCTGTCTGTTTATATGAGGATTAGTCAGGGTATTGCTGCACATGTATTTAAACTCTGCAGTAGACCCAACCTTATTTACATATTTGAAAATTTTAAAACTTCTGAAAATAGAAAAATCCCTCTCCGCAACTGTCATCTAAGGTTAGATCCACCCTTGAGAAGAGATACCATTGGAAAACAAACTGTCTGTCATCAAAAAGTCCCTTTATGTAGAACAGGCTATATAATGAAATAAATTCAATCGCAAACTATAACGTTTTTAACCATAGGATCAAGGAAAAAACTTTTAGCTCTCTGGATATAGTTCGCAGACCTAATAAATATAGACAAAAATTGCAAAAAGCACTATCTTTTTGTTTTTACTTTGCTTCGGCTGAAAAAATCTTACTATGTTTTTGTGTATGATATATAGCGGGACCAAAATAGAAATATTGTTGTGACAGAAAATTTTTGTGCCTATCCTTGCCTCCATTTGGTTTTATTAATGTTTATCCTTGTTGTTATTTTTCGTTGTATGTTATCTTGTCAATTTTTATTGTACGTTTGTTTGTGGCAGAAGTACTTACTTGCTTCAATGCATCAAACTATGGTTATTAAAAAACCACATCCAGTAACTTTGAATGATGTGCAGTGGCTTGTTGGAAGGCACTTTCCAATTGGAGCTGGTGAAGAAGGACTCAGAGCAAAGAAAAGATGTCGTGCAAAATGCATATTGGAAAAGTAGTTCTCTTGGAAAAAATGACAACGAACCCAAATGGCTAAAGACTTGTCACCTTCATCTCTTAGATCTAGAAGAAATAAAACAAAAAAATTTAAAATCGATAAGTCTATTTATTAACCAAAAGATAAGCCTAAAGATGAATATAACAAAGGTGGTGTATCCATATTTTTCGCTGTTGTGGTTTTTTTTTATTTTAATTAATAAGTTGTCCTAATAGCGTATAAGTCTCATAACATTTTGTCCATGACCGTAGATACATGTTTTAAAAGTTACCAAACTCAACTTAACATTTCTGAACAATTTTTGAACAAACCCAATGAGATGTCGAATTAAGATTTTAGGACGGTGTTTGTGGCTTGTTAATTCAAAAATGTTAGAAAAAACAAAAGTTATAATCTAGTGAAAAAATCAAACAAATCCAAGCGTGTTATGAACCGTACAAATATTAATCTGAAGTGAAATACTGAAAAAGGCTAGTTCTAGCTGAATCAGTTTTTTTCTTCTCAAAATAAGTTGATTATTCTCTGGAGTGTAAAGAAATGTCACTTTTATGTTTGCAAAATTTATACCTTTTAAACATATTTACAATTATATATCGTTATTAAAAATACTTGAAATAAATAAATTTTCATTAAAAATATACGTATATACATTTATATATTATATTTATAAATACAAAGTGAAATGAATATAATAAAAGATATCATACAAGCTTTAGAATCAAAACAATACATAACATCACATGTAGTGCATAATTTAAACCTTTCCGATACTCCAAACTCTCTCAGACACGTTGGTAATTCCATAGGATGGGATCAAAATATAGAGTAGATTTCGACCCTTGTGGCCAAATTTCAGGAAAATTTAGCTACGTTGAAACATTAGATAAGAAAGTAGGGTTTTATAGCCCGGTTTTCAGTTAACCCAAAGCGAAGCTATCTTCAAAATAGATTTTTTTTTTCCCACTTCATCACCTGTTAATATTTAGAATTCCGCTCTATTTCATTTTTTTTTTTTTTTCTTCTTATATTATCTTAACTTATCTAACAACACAGCCTGTCAGTGTAGTTATAAAGTAATTATTTATTTTTCTATAAAAACAAACTGTCAAATCTCGTGTCGCTGGCGTTTAATTTGATTAAGGGAAATATTACGCCACCATGAAATATAAATTTATTTCAAAGAAAAAATTATTTCGAAACAACCGATACAACTTGTAGTTGTCTCTCCAACGAAGTTGAGCATAAAATAAATTGAAAGATTTTACATGGTTGTCTTTGGCAAGTAATAACGTTTAAAACAAAACGAGATTTAGGTTATGTTTTTCTTCTTCACAGAAATCTCAAACGTATCATCATATTCAAGAAGTTTCTTGTGTGCTTCTATTTAAAGTAGCTCACACCCATACATGAAGATAACCAAATGATAACTCTGTTAATAATATTTTCAAAGGCAAAATGTAAATAACTTCGTCATCCAAGGATATAATTATTTATAATTATATCGACCTCTCAGTCAAAAATAAAAATCCGTCTCTCAATTGTACTTAAGTCTAAAAAATTGGCAAACTGATTATATCAGCATTACTTTGGTAAAAATATAACAAAATTTTTAGCAAAGTAATGGCAACACTTTATTATAACACTTAATACTAGCATTGTAACCGAAATTTACCCAAGGATGTTTCAAACAGACTTACCTCAATTTTTTTTTTATCATCTTATGGCAAAAGTTAGTTAGTCTGTTCCTATTGATTCGATGCAAATTCTAGTCTTTTCTTTCCAAAATATAAAATTCGTCTTCATTTTATTTTTAAAACAAGAAATCACATTCTCATAGAATTTTCCCCATAAAAATACGCAAATGATTAGGCTGCCATTTCGGAAAAACCATATCTTGAATAGAACCCACTTTCACAGAAATCGTCAGAAAAACAAAGGTTTTTAAAATACCTTTTTAATACAAAAACAAGAATTTTCTCTAAAAATCAATTGACTATAGCACTTAATTATTTACTTGATGTTGCCTAAAATTATTACAATTAGGTCTCCATTCTTAAATAACAGTTAAAATTTGATTCTAAAAGATTATTAGCGCCGAGCGGAAGATCCGACCATTCACGATAGTAATTATATAAATGTTTTTTTGATGTAAGCAAACACCGATTCCGAACGTATTTTGAGCCATGCAAATTTTAATCTGAAGGAATTAAATATTCGAGTCGAAAGAGGAACCTTTGGTCGACTTTTCATATCCTCTTTGTACCCCAGCATGTCGTCGAGAGATATCCCAAGGTCATTGATGTTGATATATTTAAAGTCTACGCCATACATCTTAGACACTTCTTTTCGCTTACGAATGATCTCCTCACCTTGCTTGTATAGAATTATGTCAGTCTTCTTTTTCAATCGATCCATTAATTCCTTATAACCTTCCAAGTATTCTTCAGATAATTTTTTCATTTCTTGTTGGAAAAGCAATCGACGATCTGAAATTTAAACTCATTAATTTATGGTGATCCTAGAATCAAAGTAAAGATAATACAACCCTAAAAAAAAAACTAAAAAACGTAGCTTTGAAGGTTTAATAAAACCTTGTGAAAACAGTGCTAATAACGACGTTGTGGGATTAAGCAGAACGTGAAAGCTGTTTAGATTGCATCTACGTGAAACAATGAAATATTAATTCTCTTTAGTCGCAGAGAATTTCAATTAAGCAAAGATCTTCAAAAAATCTTCGAATGCATTGCAAAATATTAGACAAGATTGATTTATCCTTCAAACGGCATGTAACCTATCCATATAATACCTTAAATTGTATCTCAATAAAACACATAAGGAATGAAATTGTACGCAATATTTCAGTACACGACAAACTTTTAAATCAAATAAAAAAACCGGTTTGTTTACTATTTTTGATCTATGTTTTCTTTGAAAATTCTCACATTTGCACTCCTTTTGCGGTTAAACTAGTGTTATGTAACGGATGAATAAATGATTTTACATAGCCCTTTTTTGACGAATCTAACGCTACTTTCTTTATGAAATGCTATTTCAAATTTTGCTGAGGATATTGACAAGAACCAAAAATTCCATGATCATGGTTAGACCTGGGGGAAAAAAAATTCTACTCATGAAGAAATGCTCCAAAACAAAATCATAAATTTCGACAAGATGCGGAAAAAATAAAGTAAAATCTCGAGAAATATAAAGTTTAAACCTTAGAGAAACATACCAGTTTTTATAGAAAAAGTTGTTAGTGTTTAATATAATCTCAGAAATTATATTAAAATTAAAAATAAACATTGGTCATTTTCTAAAAAATATCAGATAAAATCTCATTCTTTTTCTGGCCAGGGCAAAAATTACCAGAAGTAAGTTACAGATGAACAAGGGAACATGGATGAATTTATAGGACTCGTCGACTTCCTCTGGAATCTAAAAAAAGGTAATCGATAAGTAAAACATTAAAGATCTGAGCACAATGTAGGAATCCATTCAAATAGAATAAAAGTCCATTAAAAATCTAATATCAAATTTTTTTGAAAAAGATAAAGAGACACCCATGTTTCTAATTGTACAGCGGAAGACATTATTTCTACCAATTACCATATCCAGACGAGATGCAAAAATTCGACCAACAACTTATCGATAAAATTACTTGTAAAGTCTTGTTAATTACCAAGAAACCTGTCTGGAAATCTTATACATGCTTGTAATTTATAAATCAGCAAACCTATTCCTTACATAAAAGAGAAACATATGCTGACTTTATAGAAAGCAATAAGATTAAAGGTTCTAAAACTGCATACTCATTGTGACCACGTGAGGAGAGATATGGCTATTACAAAAACGTTTATTATTTTTTTTTTTTTGGCAAAGCTAACCATTCCCTTTTTTGTAAGTTAAGAGGAACCAAAATTATTACCTAGCGTAGTCAATGTTTTGTTTCGCTTAGCTACCTCGCGTTGCCGTCTGATAAATTCATAGATACAACCGCAGATGAAAAGTAGGATAAATGAACCTAGTGACGCGAACAAGGCTTTCTGATATAATGGACTGTTCACATTTATAAAAGAAGCAGATTTCTCGTCTGCAAATTCATCGTTTGAGGAATCAGACGCACTCTACAATAGAAAATAATACACATATTACGTCATCGTTTAATGTTTTAAGGTGTAAATAATGGAAAATTAGGACACTGACTGACTCACAATTTTTTTTATTGTTTTAGGGAGTGGGTTTCAGTCGTTTAAAAACCTGTTGCATTTCAGGTCGTATGCGTCGCTGTGGGGTTGTTATCGTCATGTGAATAAATAGTTTGGCCCTTGGATGGAGATTTTTTCATAATTTTTCAAGTGGAAATTATACCCGCAGGATTACTGGAAATTCTAGATTAAAATCCCTAGTTTTGAAATTTTTTAACCATCCATGTTTTGGAATAAATCATAAAATCACAAATGCTTTTAGCTATTGTGTGCTCTTGTGCTTCTTATTACAAGAGCACATTGGCAGCATATCTTATCTTTCGTATCACCATATAGTTATCTCATAGTTGAAAATAGAGTGTTTGTGTGGCCGGTGGTAAAAAATTTAAGTTTAGTAAATAAATGTAATATATAAATATTGAGCTTAGAAGCAAGGTGGGAGGGAAGTCTTACTTTGAGCTTGACCAGATAGGAACTCAGCAGAATAATTGAAGTAAAAATATTGAAGAAGAAAATTGACTTTTCATTATTTTTTTAAAAAGAGACTCTTACTTTTTTTAATTCTGCTTTCATTTGTTCAATAGCTGCATTGATCATTTCTTTCCTTGGTGTTATAAAATCTTTAGAACACTTCTGTAAAAGTCTATAATCGCCAAAAAGCTTTGCACCAAAACCAACAGTATGATCGACAGTCTTGCTAATTTTTATTCCAGTGAAATTACTCTCAAATACATCAGCGATATATTCATCCATCAAAGCATATTTCACCTCTTTGGCAACCAGAGGCTTTAACATTTCACTGTATGACCAGTATGTCGTATCTAGTAAAAAAATGTTTTTTTTGTAAGATTAAACTTTAGTGAAATCATTAAGCACCATGACATTTTTCTTTTCTTTTTTTCCTGTTATCGATATCAGACGAAGAACAGTGATAACGGATCAGAAATATTATAAGCAATGTACCAGCAGTATTGAGCCAAAAATTCTTCAATAAATGGATACCTCTGGGATGTGACTACTTATTGAGTATCCCTTCTCAGTATTCGTAAGCTTAATGAAGTTTCAATTTTTAATTAAAATTTAATGAATTTATTATCTATTTGAGTGATTTAAATTTTTAATCACAATGTAAATTGGCGACTGAATAGTTGCCAAAAAAGAAAAGAAAGTGCAAACACGTCAGATTAGAACCTGACAAATTTTAACTTACTTTAACCAATTGACAGTGAATTAATTGAGATTAATTAAATAAATTATTTGACTTTTGCTTTATCATATCATTTGTACAATAATAAGATTTACCCGCTTTTTGCTGAATTCACTTGTTTCCATTGTGTGGCAGAGTCGGATTTAACGTAGTCAATCAAATATTTACCTTTGTTTAGGAAAGCGAATATTTATTTGATCGTTTCGAAAATCAAAATATTAAATTGGCCATGTTAGATTTTATATCAGGTTTGTCTACTTCTCTAATATGCAAAAAAACGCACTTCTCCATTGAAGTACAAACTGTAAATCAACATAGATGAAAAAATTTTGCATCTAATTTCATTTATGAAAATAAAACATATTTACATTTTTACATGACTAAGAACTCCAAGATATATTTAACAAAAATTTTTGTGTCAGTGAACTCCAATCAGGGGCTGAAACCGACAAACTTTGAGAACACAACCTTGTAGTAAGTGGGATACCATGAGCCCATGAACAAACCTCTGCCATTCTTTAAAAATGTAAAGAAGTTATTTTACAGAGAACAGCTTTAATAACATCGCTACTCATTATGTTTCAGTATATGAATTTAACGTTTTAGGCTCTGACATGCATATTTTCAAGCTACAAACAGCTTTGCAGAGAAATTATTTTTAAGCGTGTAATAAAATATGATTTTTAACTATAATGGGTAATTAATTAATAAATGTAAAATTAATTTTCATTATTGGAGGCATAATTTCTTTACTTTGAATAATGAATAATAAGCAATAATAAGTAATAATAATAATAATGAATAAGTATCATACAAATCTATGCTATAATTCAAGTATTGGGCCATTAGGCCTCTTTAATAGTAAAGATGTTATTAAAGCTGAAAAAAAAAATCTTTTCTTTCTTTACTTTCATTTAACTGAGGTTTTGTAATTTTGATATTTGAAAAATTGCGGGAGACATTTACAGGAGAATGGGAACAAAATTATTCACAATCTTTGCTGTGTTGTATTTGAAACAGTAATAAGCTAAACTTATGTTAAGTTTTGGTACTTCATGACAATAAAATCCCAAAAATAGAAAATGAGAAAAATAATATCTGTTTCTTGAAATTAGTAAAAAAAATATCTATTTTAAACTAAAAGAGCCTTATTGCCAGTACAGTTGTGATCACACAAGCTAAAGTTATTGTTAATATTAAAAAAACATCTATTTTGAGCACCAAGTTTCATTGCGATATAATACCAGCATGAAATTATCATTCCATATCCATATCCAAAAGTAAAACGTAATTCAACATTTAAAAAGGCTGTTAACTGACATAAACCAAGGATAGAATTTTCTCCTGAACCTTCATAATAATAATGAATTCTTGAAAATAGGTTTTCACGAAAAACTGTGTAAATTTTAGAAGATTTGTTCACTTGGTTTGATCAGTAGGCTTGGAAAACTTGCTGACTTGGCTTTACCGTCAAGTTTAAAATGTTTGTTTAACTGGTTTGATCACAACCTTTGGTAATTTCGTTTGATTGTAAGGTTTGAAGAATTTCCCACTAGGTTTTACCATGTGACCTAGGTTTGTTCATTTGGCCATAAGTCACTTAATTGTGAAGAAACGGTTTAGACAATTTACTCAATTTAATTCGATTGTTCTTAAGGTTTGTAAATATTTTTTATTTGCTTTAACATTAAAATGTTTGAAAGACTTGGTTACTTGGTTAAAAGGTTTTCGAGATTTGATCTCCTGGTATACCCATATATGGTATGCCCATATAACTGGAAGATTTACTGACCAGGCTAAACCAAAAGATTTTAAAGATTTTTTCACTAGTTTGAACCATAACTTTCAGGTGATTTGCTCTAATAATTTTACTTTAAGGTTAGGTGGATTTTATCATTTGATTTAACCACAAGGTTTAGAAGATTGGCTCCCTCAGTTTTGCCAAAGCGTTTGGAAGATCTGCTCACTTGGTTTAGATTATTTTCACAAGAATTATTTCATAAAAGTTATTACCAATACTATCTTTGATAAGACGATAAGATTTAAACGGGAGTAAAAATACTTTTGGCACTAATATTCCGAAAGATTCTGAGGTAAATCTTTACAGACAGACTTGTGTAAATTCAAAGGCTGTTCTTGGCAAGCCAAGGGGTCCTAAACTATAAGCTAAGATAACCAATGATAAAAAGATAATGATTAGTATTCAAAGCATTCCATTATCCAAAAAATAATGAGTAATGAACATACTTGTTTCCAATTTTCTAATCTTTCCTTCAGCAAAGTGATATTCTGGTGTTCCATATACAGCCAAAACCTGGAAAAACATGCAAATAATTATAGATGTATTTCATTATTCGTGAAATTTATTTCAGACCTTTTATGAGAACTGGTGAAATAATTACTTTTCAAAAATACATCTTTTTTGCCATACTTTCATATTTCATTATCATATAATCTCCCTCGAATATTCATTAGGTTGATTATGCACACCCTAATAAATTTGCAAAAAATTTATTTGCTACATAGGAGTAAAACGACCGCATCCAACCAAAATGCATATTTTTGCTAGATTATACATATCTTTATAATTAAAGAAGTCAATTTGACATTATACTTATACAATATGTAGATTTAATTTTTAAAATGCTTGTACTCGACTTAACAACAATACCAGTTGAGAGATTGTGAGCAAATATCTTATGCATCACAGCTATGAACTTTAAATACCATCTTCAATTAAATACTGAAATAAATTTATTTTCAGTTATAGCATAATTGGAATTTAGCTATCACTACTCAACTACCATAATGGAGCAATCAGTCAGGTTGACAGTAATTATGAAAATGAAAATAGTTTTGATAATGAGGAATATTGAAATTTCAGACTCATACAATTTATCGCTTTCCACCACAATGATCCAGAATTACAGCTTGCTTGTTGAAGCCAAAGCTAAAACAGATTTTTTAGTAATGAGCCCAATTTATTATTGTGAGGAGATCACTGTTTTCAATTAACCTTAATCCCATAGGATTTAAGTTTATGCAAAATGCAATAATACTTAACTGTATCAAAAGCTTTTGAAATATCAAGAAAAAAGACTTGCGTTTCTAAAAGAGTGTTTCTGTTGAACTGGTAATATACCTCTGTAATATAAAGGGAACTGTAAAATGCCTGAGTAACTAAACAAGAATTTTGATTGACATCTGGTAAGTAGTTTATTCTCAGTGATAGCTAATATAAATAACTTCTAAACATATTTTGTGGAAAATAAGGAGTGGGCTTATTGGCCTATAACTAAGTTTTTCACAACTATTTTTAGAACACAAACTAAATTTCACCTTTTTCCAGATTGACTACCTGTTGCTAAATAATTGTAAAAGAAACGAAATGAACGAATGAAAGAGTTACTATATTAAGACCTTATGCTCTAAAATAGCATGGGACAAATCATTTTCAAAAGTTTATATTTTTCAGACAAAAATATTCAGCACTAATTATTTGTAATTTTATAAAAAAAGCACTACAGGCATTACAGATAGGAAAAAAAATCAGAGAACCTTGTAGACAGGCCAAGTGTTCAAAAATAATTTTGCAATTTATCCCAAATTTCCCACAGGAATGATAAAACGTAATTGAATATTTATAACAAATTTAAGTAGTTGTAAACATCTTGACACCTTGTCTTCTGGAAAGATCTGTTGCAACTTTACCAATGACTCCCCTGATAACTTTGATGTGACATTAGATATCACTAGATTTGTAAGTACTAATCCAAGTAAAATCCATATTATCATGAACAAGCGTCCTCGACCAGTAAACGGTACTTTATCTCCATATCTAATTAGAAAGTTAGAATTAAAAGATTAAGAAATTTATGTTTGCAAATCAACCACCTAAAATTAAGCATGTAAAAATCAAACTTACTGTCAAATCCTTAACTAAAAAAAAAGACATTGAAAAATAGTACAAAACTAAAAAACTTTTCTTCTGTTTAGAAACAGAAATTATCAAAGTAATAAAAAATGAAACACATCATACGTGAACCTGCCAGAAAAATTTCCAAGGTGAATATTTTCAAAGTATTAGAAATAATATTGTATATGGTCATATAATAAAATTTCAAAATTGAGAGATTTTTAAGAAACTTCATTTTAGACTTTAATAAGAAAGTTAATTAGCATTTCTGGTAAAAAGCATAGTGTTTGGTATTATCTAAAAAAATTAACAATAAACTCTTTTCAATAAAAACCTGAAAAAATTTTCGTATACATTAAGATATGTTAGTCCTGTTCAAAAACAAAATTTCCAACAGAATCTCATGGTTTTATTATAATACCCACACAACCAAAATGCCTAATAAAAATATTGCACAAAAAAGCCTTCAGTAGTCATACAAAATGTTGATATACATATATATATA
>JAUZNK010101198.1:0-11870 GCA_035046665.1 Euphysa ruthae
TATATTATATATATAGATATAGTAGATGTGTGCTGTAATACTTAGAATAAAGGTAGAATGAGAAATAAAGTTACTATATATGTGTATACACTACACAGTTATAATAATAACTGTTATAATAAAACCTTCCAAACCTAAATTAATATTGTAGTTATTGAATCAATCGTGCATAATTCATAGTAATTGAAACTAAAATTTTTTAAATTATAATACTCTTGTGAACTTTATTACACTCCAGAAATATTATGTAACCTTCCTAATCTTCTTAGATTATGAGACTTGAATTAATTTCATGAATTTTTGAGTAGTTCATCTAATTTGTGATGTCTAAACTGTAAAGAATTTGTTTGTTAGAATAAAAAAACTTAGCGTTATTCTTTTTTAGCGTCATAAAAAGATTGAAGAAATCAAGGTTTTGTTTGTAAATCTGCATCATCTCATTAATGAGTTCCGTCCACATCAGGTATGTGACATATTTTCTGTGTATTATACATTAATGCTACCCTTTTAAACAATTATTTGCTTTTTCGACAAATATACTTACTTATTACATTTTTACTTTTATTTAGGCTCGAGAAACAATAAGAGTAATGCTGCATCGTCAGAAACAAGAAACTCTAGATACTGTAGAAAAATTGAAAAGGTAAATCTAACAGAATTTTACATAAAATTTCAAAGAAATACGAGAGTCTTTTAAACTGCTCATTTACAGACATTTATACTTTTTTAAAAAAAAAAAGTTAGTATTATTATAAAAACCCATTCAGTATAAACCCATTAAGTATAATTTTAAAAACCCATTCAGTATAAATCCAGTCGGTGTAAAACCCATTCGATATATTAAAGTGCTGGTAAAAATGGTACGGTAAAAAGGTAAAGGTGGAAAAGATACAGGACTAGGTAAAAAAGGTACAGGAAAATAGTGTTAGGGTTTGAGTTTAGTTAGAAATCTTAATAATTCAATTCAAAATTAGCTGGAACTGAATGAATATCCGACAGTATATACTTTGTACTCTCCCTGGTCAAAATCTATATAATATGTATATTTATTAGGGTTAGGGAATCGTTGGCTATCTGTGCCTTTTCTAGCAAGAAGCTCTTTTTCCTACACTTTTTTTACTTACAACCATTTAATGTTTAACGTCATCTAGATAAAGATTCTACAATTCCTTATAAAATAATTCAAGATGTGACTAATTACAACGATGAGTAGATCACATTACGATAAATGTTACAAGGTATATTGAAATATATTCCAGAAGTGCTTTTAGTTCTAAATCAACCTCAATCTTTGTTTGTGATAAAAATTAAAGTTTCGATTTCGTTAGAAAACGTTAATCAGATATGCAAAATTTGATTATTTTATACACATATTAAAGATTAACAATTCCGTGAAGAATAATAAAGACGTTACAAGACATATGTCTATATGCATTAAAATGTGTGCTACAAAATATTGCATGTCGTGTTTTTATTTCTAAATTGCTCTCGATTTTTATTTGCGATAAAAATTAAAGAGTTGCAATGTCGTCGGAAAACGTTGATAAGATTCTGTATAAACCTATTTGGTATAATTATGACACCAACTTTACTCAAATAACACTACATTTAACATTGTTCGAAGTTGATATAATACTCACTGTTCCAATATCTTGGCGCTTTTGTCTTGTAACTTGAGCAGATTTACAGCCTGATAAACATTGGGCTAATGGGAGTCTGCTTCAGCATGTCAAGCATGTCAATGCGGTTTCAAGCTTCTACATTGTTTGTGGTGCAGATGTCATTCGTATTTAAGTGAATCCACACCATGGGTGGAAACATTGAGTACACAAGTTGAAATATCCGTCCCAAAACTCTACCGTGTATCATTTAAATTGATAGAATATCATTGGACTTGAACATGCGGAGTTGGCACAGTAATAGAATGTTTGATTACGCTCACAAGTTTGAGCGTAAAAGTACAAGTTTTCTGCCACCTCTGGCAGAAATTTACTTTCCATGTTATCTATGAGTTTCTGAGCAAAATTCATTGTGTAATGCAACGCTAGCTTAATTTGGCGGGGTTGTTTGGTTGAGCGAATTTCATAGGCGCAAATTGGCGTTCTAAGTACTCTAAAAGCCGCCACGTGGGCTTTTCTGGAAATATTGTTTCGGAAA
Organism: Euphysa ruthae; assembly: GCA_035046665.1. Taxonomy (NCBI): domain Eukaryota; kingdom Metazoa; phylum Cnidaria; class Hydrozoa; order Anthoathecata; family Corymorphidae; genus Euphysa; species Euphysa ruthae. The sequence goes on from JAUZNK010101198.1 coordinate 2,158, forward strand.
TTAGTTGGTTCTGTTAAATGTTAAATATAATATTCTCACTTTCTGAATTAAAAGTTCCATACAGCTGCAGTAAGTCTGATGCAACAGTTTGGTGCAAAGCTTTTGTCTGATGCAAACACTGTAATATCTGCATCATGATGCAACAGAAAACGCTGGCCACCATCCGTTCTGGAGTATTCTCCGTCAAAGTTGATGGCCTCTCTGGTTGCAGTGATGGCCAGTTACAGAGTCGATCTCTGGTTGCTCTGTGAGAGCAACTGGTTTATCCTCTGCTGGCACGTTCTGTGTCAGATCCCGCATCGCAGCATCGTATGTATGCTTTATGCCAACTTGTTGAACGCTCACTGTAACATTCATTGAAACCTTAAGTTTTCAGCGTTGATAGCAAGTGTCGGTATTACATGTGCATGGTCACCTGAAACCTTAATTAACTCACAGCATCTCCAATACCGCTTTAGAAAGACTGTTCGCATTCGACGAAAGAAGATCTCTGGAATTGTCAACTTTGGAGCACCTTGATTGCTGGGAATAACTTATATCGTAGAGCGCATGCGTGCTGTTACAGTGAATGTAGATGTTGAACCGCACAAAGTGAAAGTAAATAAAAGTACAAACAAATTAAATTAATTCAAAGTCTGGGATTTGGGTGAAAGAGAGGTAAAACACAAAAAAAGTATTTACAAAAAAAAAAAAAAAAACAAGGTTCTCAATATTTCGAACCTAGTCGAAGCTTTGACGAGCGTGTGAGAGGCCTGATTTAAACGAATGAATACCTCCTACTCAACCTGCCTCTTGGGTGGTTTCGATGGTCTTGCATATTTCCACAACAACTATTTGAGTTATGTTGGGTGAAACGTTTTAATATTATACCAAATTTGTTTATACCAACTGGGCTTATACTAAATGGCATTTTAAAATTATACCAAATGGGTTTATAGGCAATGTAGTTTAATAAAAACCCGTTCGGTATAGTATTAATACTATACCAAACGGGTTTTTACCAATTGAGTTTATACCAAATGGGGTATTAAAATTATACCAATTGGGTTTATACGAAATGGATTTATACCAAACGGGATTATATGAAATAAGGTTGTACCAAATTGGTTTATATATCAAATGGGCTGTAGCCAAAAGGGTGATAAATTGAAATCAAGCAATTTTTTCATGCCTTATTTCTGTAATAATTCTTCTTCACAGATAAGATTCACGCTTTTAATCTAAAAGTCTTTATTCCTTTAACTTTGAAATTCCACAATATAGAAAAAATCATGATTTGACACATACTAATTTTCTTTGAAATGGTTTATAAATCTTTTTTCTTTCAAAAAATTTGTGGTTTGGTATATAAATTGCAAACTTTTTTTAACTAGTTTTTAAAATCGGTAATTATGAATAAGTCCTTGTAGTTTTGGTATATAATAATTCCAAAAAAAAGATTTTTCCTTGCAAGATGTTTTTAGAAATATTGAAAAGGCAAGGTCAATGCTGAAGTCGAGTGGAAGCAGTTTGCAAAATTTATCAGTAAGCAGTGGAATTGATTTTCCTGAACCAATTGCAGTAAGTTTAACTTATTAGCTAATTGCTTGCACCGGTTGAAGTAATGATTTTAGATTGATATATAGTTATATAGTTGCATGAGTAATGGTTTGTAAATTCTACCCTGTGAACAATTGTATTTTTTGCTCTTGAACAGATAGGTCAGATCTGATACCACATTACAAATGAAATTTTAAGAGTGAAATTGTAAGAAATTTTTAAAATGAAAAAAAGTACCAGCTGAACAACTTCAACACTAGAAACATGAAGTTAAAATCTGTGAAGTAAAAGTTTTAGTTTACTAGTGGAACTCTAGTGGCTAATATCAAATTTTAATTGTAGTTAATAATATAGCTTACCTCCATTCTTTGTTGAATTTGTTCCAACAGTGATTCCGTAATCTTATATATTCTTTTTTTAACATTAAATTGAACACGAAAGAAAAATTCAAAAAACCAGCTAATTCGAAGGGATCAAGAAATAATCTTGTTTATGGAGTTGATTGAGAAATGGCTCATTTGCAAAATTAATACAAAAAATTGTGCGAACTTACCAATAACTGGTATTCTCATAATTCAACCGCCTTAAAGTGTCTGTGAAGATGGGAAGGTTAAATTTTCGTTCAAAAAAAACTCGAGTTCTGTTAATGCCATCTATATATAAAAGTAAATCTATATAAAGTATTGGGTCAACTTATTTAACAAAAAATATGTATATAAAGTAGTGGGTGCATTTATTTAACAAAAGTGTTAATTTTTACAGAACGATGACGCAACAACAACATCTGCTGAACAACAGTTAAAAGAACTGCATACTTTAAAAGTTAAAGTAATGTGTGAATTAGCTGATTCTATTTCTTAAAGATGGTTTACTGTACGATAGAATGGTTAGCGCGATTATGATCACTAATATTCATGATGAGCAAAAACTATCAAACTGACAGCACATTATTTGTGTGTGGGTTGGCTTGTTGCTGTGCTTCAATCGTGCTCCACAAGTTTGCAGTTTTAAGCTTTATGTTTTATGGAATTATAAAGAAAAGGATTTTATAGAAAAGTTTGCAATCAACTAATGGCGTGAAGAGAAGAAACAAATAGCATTGATAATATTTTTTTATCAAATATCAACAAAATATCTCTAAACCAAATTTAAAAGATTGTGACCAAATAATCAAAGTGGAGTGACGATGTCTTTCACAAGAAATAAATTTTCTGAAAATAATTACCTTAGGGAAGAAAATTCAAACCACAGTTCCGAAAAGATTTATTTAAAATACAAATTTGGGAAAAAATTTTAGTACTTTGGTGTCAAATTCCTATTTTTGTAATGTAATTTTTCTTTCGCAGCCGTATTTTTAGAAATAAATAACTAGTTCGTTTTTGATATTATTTCTACTTTGATAAGTGTTTGAATAGATTAGTTCAAAGATGTGGAATTTTCAATTTCTGATTCATTTAAAAATTAAGCTCTTTACTCACCCACCTTTTATCCTCCACCCACTAATTACTTACCAACTCTGACCTGATCCGACCCATTCACCACTTACAACTAACTACCTAGCCATCAACTACCTATTCGGTACCCATTCTCACCTACACGCTTTACAAGATTGCCACAGCCATCTTTGCGTCGATTATCAGCAAATACTCTGTTATTCGTTTATCATGCAGCACCACCTAATCTATCGACACCGTCTACCAACCTATTGCAAAAATATTTTTTTTTTTCGTTATAAACAACTTAATAAACGTTTAAATATCAAAAGAGCCGTTTAAAAACTTCGAACTTTTCTACCGTGGCTCAAAGTTATGCTACATGTTCTAAAATTTGTTTCGGGAAATTATTTCCTGATTTGGTTGGCTAAAGTTTTTTTATAGAATATTATCATGAATTTTCTGTAAACCAAAGAAAAGTATCTAGCGATAGGTCAAGGTGTAATTTTCCATTTACCATTTAATAATCTAATTACGGGTGTTTTTCAAGGTGTAAAGTTAACCTATTCATTCGATCAGACTTCCATTTTGAAAACACGTATCCTAAAATATCGATTAATAAACACGCAATTTTATTTCTTTTTCTATGCTTTGTGTATTTGATTCAACAGAGTGGTATGGTAATTACATAAATTATTGCTATCATCTGTTACTCTGACGGGCTTGACCCATTAAGGGAGAAACACTCCTTAATTTTTAAATAGGTACAGCAAAATCTTAAGTTAGATACATGACACCGATATAAAATTTGTAATGTATGTTGAGTGTGGTAGGAATTTTTTTTTTTTAATGGCTCCAGGGGTTGCGTCCAAAAATTTGGTAAAATTTTATCTAAAAACAAAAATCAATTTATAAAAAATCTTGACCCTCTCTTTAAATTATACAAAGAAAAAGTAGTGCAAAAATAATATAAAAATGTATTTTATAAACTAATTCAAATGGAATTATTTAGTGTTTATCTGGTTCATAGAAATTACCCTCTTTTTCTTTTGTCTTGTCACTTTTTTCATCTGGCGGACCTCTATTGTTTTAAGCCATAATTTATTTTTATCAGCAATTTTGTACTCGGATTGAAAGAGTTTTGGTTTAAAGTTTCATAACTTTTTAGCATATACTTTCCTGAAACCATATTCAGCTGTTCAAAAATTAGAATTGAGGCTTTCTGGCCAGTATTAAAGTTGGCTACGGCATCATAAACACCAAATTCCAACAGCGTAGGAAACACATAGTTACTTTTTGGAATTCGCTCCGATATTGTGGCGTTGAAACTTTCATTAGTGTTTTGAGTCTTACTTTGCAAACATTCTAACTGCTTATCTACAGAAAGTTCAAATATTGGTTTGATCTTGGAAAAAATATCTATTGGTTATACTATTAGCCTACATCCAGTGACATAGGTTTTAGGGTATGGTTATACTATCACGGTGTATATTTAAAAAAAGTGGCAGGTTATTCCAGAATTGCTCTATTTTATGTTTTACAATGTAAACATTTAGCAACGTTTACGGGCTTGGTTCTAACACATCGTTGTTTTGAGTAATTTGGGGACATATCCATCAGTGACGTAAACTTTTTGATAAGGCATTACCCTGTCCCAAAGAAAGCATCGTGTATATTAATCGTTTATTAATTTCAAAACCTCTTCCACTTTTTCTAAATATACAAAAGCTTGGAATAAAATTGCATAAGGTACATTTTTGGAACTAAAATGTAGCAAGTCCTTGTCTCGTTTATTCAATACACCCAATAAAACAAGGGCTTGTCTCGTTTATTCAATACACCCAATAAAGCAAGGGCTTGTATGTAACACTCAGTGCAAGAAAATATTTCGATAGTGTAAAACGCTTATCTCGACAGTGTCCACAACCCTATAAGCTGACCAGGTATTGTAGGAGAATTTTGTTTTGGTGATGAGGAATCGAGTTTGGATGATTATATTGAATGAAGTATTTATCCCATCCGCAGGATTTTCAGTGACTCAATCCGCGACATTAAAATTTACAGGAGTTATTAGAGTATTTACAATTGACTCTTTAGTTACAACACTTTATTGTTTATTATTTAGATCTTTGTTAATTGGAAAGAAGACTCTTTTGATCTCTTCCTAAAACGTTTGATTCTATACTTTACTCTGTCATTTTGTGGCATCTCTGTCAGAATTTAGTTTAACCTTGTTAATTCTACCTATTTTATATTATACCATAAGGAAAAAAAACTTTAGTAATGGTTTTGACCAACAAATTTTTCCCTTGTAGTTTTGGTAAATTACTTATAAACATTAGAAACAAGTAGCAAAACTGGCATGAAGTTGACAGAAAAACTGCGGATAATGGGCAATTTGTTTTGGTTCTATTGAAGTTTAAACTTGTTTCTAAGGTGTTGCTAGGGGAAATTTCCAAACAGGTACACTGACAAAAACCTTAATATCTTAAAAATAAAAAAAGATTTGAAACTGTTGACAAAATTGAAGTTTAACGAGGAGAGCTTATTTCAGAGATGAATTCAACACAGCAAATTCTGGTAAACCAAAATAATTTGTTTGAGGAGGCTCTGAGTTACTATAACAGCGATGTAATCTTAACTGTGCGAATTTATGAACGGTTTATCATTGGAGAGGATTTAGAAGGAGTAACGCGAGATTAATTTTCATAATTTTTTGAAGAACAGGTTTTGTCATCAGTTCAACTGTTGTCAGTTATATCAAGATCGAAGCTAAGAGAATTTTAGATTCGTCTATGTTAAAAAAAATTGTTTTAATTCATGGTTATATTCTGACTTTAATCTACCAATATTTTTTTTGCCAGCAGTGTTGTTTAAATTCTAACGAAAAAACATCCAATTGGTGAGTTTTTAAAGAATTCTTGGCTTGACTGCCTATGCTAGCAAAACAAAATGTTGATGCAACGTGCATTAGAAAGCTCTGTTTATGACGATGTGTTTAAAGTGCAGTTAGCAAACTTTTCTAGTAATGCCAACAATAATGGAATTCTTACTACAGCTAACGCTAAAGAATTCATAGAAGACATCGCTAAATATGAATCGATCGTTGATTTTGAGGTGCACTGAGTAACAATAACGGCACAATATCATCTAAAATTATTACAAAAGTGTGAGTGCAAATCTCAATTTAAAAAAAAAAATTGGTATAGATATAAAGATGTAGACTTGAATTAAAATTTCATATTTTATTATTTACTCACTTTTTGAAGCAATTTTGTTTATTTTTAAGTAGTATTAACAATTGTCATTTACTTAAAAATGAATGGTTATTTTGACGGATGTTGGTTTAAAAACCGCCTACTAAAGAACGGAAAATTTTAATCTTGTGAGATTCTGCAGATATATTTCTTACATTAATAATGATATTTTATTTTTCAAAAAGCTGTGAGCTGAAGACCGACAATAAAAGCGAAGCATCAGTCATACTCACTAATAAAATTTAGATTTTCAACAGCTGCATCATCTAAATCTTTTACTTTACTTAAAAAAGCAGAAAAGTTTTCAGGCTTGTCAATGGACTCAGCGGTGGTGATTCAGTAAATACAGCGAGATTGCCATTGTTTACAAATTGATTCGAACTATTAACTTTCATAACTTACATTAAGAAACATGAATCCTTTCCTGACCCTGCCATAACGTGTAAGCTGCTTTTTTCAGCAAATTTTTCTCATTACTGCAAAAGAAAGTACCTACAGGGGTGCTAAAAATAAGAGCTGGTTTACATGTGGTTGATAAACCGTAATAACACACCAATAACGCTTAAGAAGTTAAATGGATAAATGAATTTGAATTGAAGTTTCTTATTATCAAACTTACCATCCACTTATTCCAAAATATCTCTGTAAATTGACAGATCGTCCATAATCGACAATCGTAAGTTAAGTAAAGAAAAAACAGACTCAAATGTAAGATCAATATATGGTGGAGTGAAAAATTGTCTAATTGTCGTACTTATTATCGTTCATGCATTTTTTGTGCTGTTTTAATCTCATTTTTATTTTGGTTTTTGTTTCACCAACATATTTTTTGGAGCATTCAAAATTGACTAAATATACATCAGGATGGCTATTGGAATTTTTCTCTGGAAGTAAGGATTCATTTTAGATTTAGGCTTGATTTGAAGGTAGGGAAACGGTGGGAAGGCTGTTCTAGTTAATTGGTAAGTCAGTGTTTTTGGCGTTGAAATTCTGTTTTTCACCTTCTTCACGATTTTTTGCAATTTGGATTTTTTATAACCATTCTCAATAAATTTCATTTCCTCCTCCAAATGATTTGGGCTACAAATTCTAAACGTTCTGTGGATAAATCCTTTAAAATGCTTTTTAATATCTGTTGGTCATGATTCGAGTGTGGTTTTACTTGAAAGTTTGTAATTGCCTCTTTTCTGTGAACTTTAAATTCGTATTTTTCTTTGCTGATGTTTATAATGCATATGTGAAGAAAATTTATATTATATAAATTTATATATATATATTTATATATATGTGTGTGTGTGTATGTGTGTGTGTGTGTGTGTGTGTGTGCGTGTGTGTGTGTGTGTATCTGAAAACCGCTTTTGACGTTAAAATACGTAGACGTGAAATTAAGTACTACTTAGTTTGAAATATTAAGAAAAAACTTTTAAAATTCACTTTCCATTAAAACTTTGATATTTTCTATATGTTTCTATTATGAAATTGTACTCACTCACTTGCTTTAAAATGGCTGAAAACTATTCGACCTTACCTTTCCGATAAGCAATTATCGACATAATTTGTTAATTTTAACACGCCCAAGAACAAGAATGTATATATATATATATATATATATATATATAGTTTCGAATCTCATATTTTGTTTTTTATGCCTTTTTACTAAACTTTTGGTATACTACTTTGAGCAAAACTCTGGTTATCAAAAAGGTATAAATTTGTTTTCTGCAACAATGTCTGTATTACCTGGGTCTAGATACTGTAACCTAACTTTTTAGCAATTTAGAGAGAATTGTCTATTTTGTTTCTTAACTGTGACCATTAAATTTGCAAATAGATTTGATAAAATGCACTGTTACTGAGCAAACAGCAGGCTCTGCGTCTGCTGAATTGACACTTAAGACCCAGGGTATGAATTAGGATTTAGGTAGGTGACAAGCATTAATTGAAAATATTCATATCATTGGAAAGTACCTATGTATAAGGTAAAATTATACCTAGACAAGAAAGAAAAAAAAAATCTGGTGTATATATTTCATTGAATAGAAGTTTGATAAGGTAATATAACAACAGAATACCATTTCGTCGAAATTGTTTGTGAAAAAATCATTTAAAAATTTTCCTAAAAATTCACAGATGCTGCTAACCCTTACCATAGTCCGTATAATAAACCCTATTATACGTATATTAACCTTTATTATACTGACTATGCCCTTACTAAAACCTCTTAAATCAAACAAAATAAAGAAAAATAAAAAAACGAAAGTTGACTTTCATTAAGCAGAATTTTCAAATAAAGTTATTGCAGTAATACTGATGTTCATCGGCATAAAATAAATTATTAAACAATTTGCTTCACCAGTTTTTATTTTAGAAATAACTTTGAATCCTTGGTCAGAAATTATAAGTTTTTCTTGGTATTGCTGATGATACGATAATGGAAATCATATGTAATATTATACCTTTAATCTAACAGCGTGACAAATAGCTGTTTGGGTTACTTTTGAATACCGTTAATGATGTCATCAAATTGATACATAGACATTCTATTATCCTATTTTTAAGCATTCTAACAAATACACTAAACTGTATCAAAAAAAAATGAGTTAAAAAGTGACTTAATCTCACAGAAAATGATGATGGCAGGTAATAAAAGATAAAAACAGATATAATAGGCATTCCTTTGAAAAATTTTACACATTTTAGACTTCAACTATTGTTATAAGAAATGTAAAACAAAAATCTTTAATTACGATTGATATCGTGTATGTAATAACGCAAGGTGTGAATAAAGGGTGTGATGCTTTAAGGGTATGCGGAATTAATAACCTCAAGAATAGCGCCCTTACCCTGCTTGCCAAAACAAATAGGTAAAACCTTTGCTTTTGTGAGGTTTCCAAGAACGATAAAATAAAAATATTTAGAATTTCTTTACTCAAAATCCCAAAATTAACTAAAATTAAATCATGTTTATCTTGTAGGATGAAACTGAGAATTATCTTCTATTTTCTTTTGATTATTCTCTGGTCGCCAGTAAATTGTCGTCATAAAAATTTGTTATCACGTTATCAGAAGGCAAAATCACTCGTCAATGTAGCTAAAAAATCCTCAGTTATCACGAGCATCGCTGAAAAAATTCATAGCTACTTCAAAAATAAGAAATGCAAAGAGACAAAAAGCAATAATCAGGTATATATTACTTTATATTTTAATAGTAAGTGAATTTCATACGTCCAATTATCATCAGAATAAATGTTATAGATGCTTATGCTGTAGGGTTTGGAAAATTCATTACTTAGTAGCCAGAATGCTGGTTCATATTATTTTTTTGAGATACATGAAACCTATGGTATCAAAATCCAAAATATTTGTCAACTTATTTTAGCATGATGGCTGAGAATATTCTTCAATAACACAATTACTGTAACTAGGCACTATCCGTTCAATGAAATGGTCTATGTCCTCACTTATATATATATACTTTAATCTA
>JAUZNK010101209.1:0-11870 GCA_035046665.1 Euphysa ruthae
GAGAAATGATTTTTGAATCCAAAATCATCAAAAAAGGGGTGTAAATTGCAAAAAAATCAAAATGACGCAAAGTAAGTGGTTACAAAATTAACTTAAGAGTACAAAAGGGATCAACCAAAATAAGCAACTAAATATGGTTTAATTACTATACAGTAAAAACATGAAAACTGATGTCGGATGCATAATCCTTAAGTTAATTACAAAATACCTCCATAAAAAACACAAACACCATAAACTCCTCAACAGAAGTACTCTAAAATTAAGTTACTTGTGCACCCCAAACATTAAACAAGAAATCAAACAACATTGTAACAATTAAAAGAGAGAAAAATCAGGTTTGAGGTTATTTCAACCCCAAAAAAATAATTGTATACAAAATACAAATGGTCCACTAAGGGCCAAATTTACGAAAGTAAATTATAAAAACATTCCATGAACAATCTCATAAAATCACCATCGAAACGAATCGTAGAACGATTTTCCCATATTGATTGATGAATCAACAAAGTATTGGGTGTATTTTAGCTGTAATTTTCAAAAGATTTGCTCTCTTCATGAGTTGTTTATTTTGAAATTTAAGCCTGTGCATTTTTAACCCCCATTTCTATGAAAAATCATGCACACAGAGGCACAAAAAAAAAAAAATAAATAAAAAAAAAAAATAAATAAAAATCTGTATGCTTTTTTCAAACCAACGAGTTTTAACAAAACTCACTCCTTCTACTAACATTGCGCACTTACTTTCTTCTGTAACATCCTATCAAATATAGAGTTATGTTTTGGAGTTGAATTTTTAAGAGATGAAGAGCTATTGTATTTTACCTACTCACTAGCTTACTTAAAATCCACAAGACAAATGTAATCGAAACAGTGCTTTTAATCTTATTTTATTACCCTTATTAATCTTAACACTTTAACCCCTTAAGCGACACTTTTCGAATAAACCAACATACCAAAAAAGTCACATATTTTATAGTAAAACCCAATTTTTTCTGAAATTATTTTAAATGTTTTTTCGATTTATAGTATTGTTTAATTACCGCATATCAGACTACATTAAGTTTCTACAGACCTACTTTATGTGTACAAAATGATTTTACGCTCTTACATATCATATTATAGACTGTGCTGAGAATTTTTTTTAAAAAATTAGGTTTGCTATTCCTAACTTTACACAAACAATTTCTTCGCAATTTCCTTCCCCTTCGCGAAATTGTTTCACAATTTGCAGAATTCAAACCCTGTGCTAGTCAATAGGGTGCATAGATATACGTTAGGCACAGTTAAGGAGTTAACTCATATGTTTACATATAACATTTATAGAATACTACTGGTCACTACTAGCAATTAAAAGTGATCAATTACTATAGAACATTTAATGTAAACATAGTAACAATTATAGAATATGTGTTGAAAATAAAAACAATATTAATGCACATTTTTACCCGAATGTCAAAAAAATCGACGTTCAAAATTGCGCTGCATTTTCTAAGAAAAATACGTTATAAATACACAAAAAGCATTTGGATGATATACAAAAAACTATTACACTATTCATATATATGACCTCACCTTATCAAAATCAACAGATTTTTTTTTTTCCAGTGACCAATCTATTAACACATTGCTCTCGTATTCAATATCAGGTATCTAAAAAAAAAAAAAAAAAAAATTAAGAGAACAAAAAAAATCATCAACTAAAAAACAACACATTTAAAATGAACATGTCTGTAAAAAATTACTCATTTGGTTTTTGAGCATTTCTTTTCTAAGACTTTAAAAAGCTTGTAACACCAATATATTTATGTCTTGCTTATCTCAAAATCAAGTTAGTAAGACTATTCATTTTTCATCCTTTACATATAACTTAAAAAACTGCATTAGATATACAATACATGGATACAGAAAGTAACTGTTATAATTCTTTCGATATTCATGACTGAAAATCTAGAGGATTGATTTAATAATAATGAATACAAAGAGCCTTCCATCTAATGAAAATATAGAGTGTATTAAATCAAGTGCAAGGAGCTAAACAAAATTATAAAAATATTAAGTGTGACTGTATGCCATTCACCACCAGGCCTAGAGTTCGAAAAGAACATGAAACTCTAGCAGGTAAGAAGATTCTAGGTATAGTCCTCTAACATCGAGGAAGAAAAAAAAAAAAAAAAAAAAAAAAAAAAAAAAAAAAAAAAAGATTTTTGGTGAAAAAATAGTCATATTTTGTTTCCAGTATCAAAAAACACAGGTAGTGATTTGACAGGTAGCTATTTATGTCAACAGATTCCCTCTATGGTCTTTTAATATCATGCAAAAATGAAAAAAAAAGAAAGAGTAAAAATTTCACCTTTCTTTAATATGCTATAACTTCAAATAAAATTTCAGAAAGAACTAATGAACAGTTACTGAGAAAAACTTTTTTGGTGGGACGAACAGACAATCTTGTAATTCATCAAAATCTTTTGGCTATGCTGGAAGCCCAAATAAGAGTTTTGGTGTCTGAAGGAAATATGAAAATTTAAAAATGATAATTCATCTTTGATTTCATTAAAGGAGATTCTCCTTTGGGGCCAAACAGTAAAACAGCTAGCAGCCAATTTAAATAGGTTTTAAATGGTTTGTCCGTGATAATCAATCACTTGCCGGTTAATGGGTTTTCTTCCCATAATGGGGGGAGATCATCGAAAGTCAAACTTAATAAGAGGTAATTATGCACGGTTCTGGTGTACTTAGAACTCCCATTTGAGATAAAGGTAAATAACTGCCCAGGCAGAAAACCATAAACTTATCAAACCGAATAGAATTCTACTCATACTCTGAGTGGGCAATACCAGGATTTGAAACCAGAACCTTACGGTTGGGAGTCAGATGATTTATCAGCTGAGCTATTTTGGTACAAGTTTAACTACTCTTGGAAGTTTGCTCAAATTGTTTATTTAGATAAAAAAAAAAATCAGTTTCTCTTAACTTTATTCTGGATCAAAGATTTACAGAGAATATAAATGCTATTAATCCATTGTATATTTGACGCTTAGCTTTTTTCTTTATTTAAACCATTTTATTTTAAGCATTGAAAATCTTTCCATGATTCCCTATATGATAAAAAAATTTATGTATTCAGACTCGAATTGATATTTTTGAGCAATTATGTATTTCTTTATTTATTATAGAAGTTTAATTTACCATTTTGTATGGGATTTCTAGATTTTTCATAAAATAGATTGTCCACGATTCCATTAGTTACTAAAGTGCTTGTTCTTATAAATATTGAAACAATCAAAAGACTGCTCAGCATTTCTTTTTTCTTTTTATAATTTTTCAATACCGCTGTCTTCTTTCTACCTTTATGTTTTTGTGCAAAACACTAATGACTCAACCGCAGATCCAAAAAGTATGATATTAATACATTGTCACATTTTATTTTTTCAATTTATGGAATAACTGCCCCAAACTTACCTGTCAAAAAAAATTACCCAAATATGTGTTTCTACTCTTACTTTTACTATTAAATTACAGTGTGAAAAGGTGTATCAGTTTTCAGACAGACCAAAATTTCTTGCAAGCAAAGTGAAGTATTGCATGAGTAAGTAATTTAACCCTTTTCCCTGGAAAAGACCAGGATTTCAATTTAATAAAAATATCCCAGTCACGGACAAGTCTGGGGGTAATTACATATAAGTTAATTACCTATTTTTAAGGTTATGTTTTTTTATTTCTTTTTTTTTTAATATGGTATATGGTGTGTGAATATGGTTGGAATTTTTTTTTTTTTTTTTTTTTGAAGAGACAAAGGTATAACCTAAAAAATGAGTCCTCGCAGAACTTCTACAATTTAATGTAACAGAAATTATGACAAATAGTGTAAGAAGAATTTTTTTTTTTTTTTTTGCTTAAAAATGGTGGGTCTATAGTCTATTAGGATTTCGCCTAAGGCACGAAAAGGGTTAAGTTGAGCATCTAAACCTGTTTTTTATTTGCTAAGAGGGATGCCGGCTATAAATAAAGACCAACAATTTTTTTTCACATGGTATAATTTATAAGCAAAATTAAAATAGTGACAAATTTCAGAAATGACATTACAGAAATGTTGGTTTTTAGGCCCAAAAATTAACATGATTAGGGTCAAATGGGCAACACCTGACAAAATGAACAAAATGCAAAAAAAAATCATAAAAAATATTTTTGAACATCAAATAAAAAAATTGCGAAAAAGAAAAGAAAAAGAGATTAATACAAATTGAAATTCAGTTAAAAAATTATTGGTTAAGAATAACATGGTCATTACAAAATTCAATGTGTAACTATTTTATTTAGGCCAAAATATGATAGAATCATGAAAAACAAAAAAACGGTTTTCAATGAATTACAACCAATACCACGTTTCCAGCACCCACATAAAATTTTGTTATATTAAACGGAATGCCTATCAGTAAAACAATCACATACAGTAGAGTGAGAGAAAATAAAGTGTCATATTCTGGGAAAAAATCCTAGAGTGTTTGTTTATAAGGGGGAGAACCTACAAACCAGCTTGTTTATATTATATCATGAAAATAATTTATTGGAAAATACATCTATTTCTTTGAGCACCCCAATGCAAAACCGCTTTTTCATTTGGAAACTACGATGGACCATCTCCTTGTTATAAGCATTAAGTTATTTCATGTTTCCTGTTTTAAGAGATTCCTCAAGCCGGTCTTACTTATTGTCATTTGGCTAAATCCTTGTTCACAAGCTGCTGTAATGACAGGTAAAATGAGTCCCCAAGAAATAATTTTACCAAGTGTTGGGTATAAAGGATCAGTTGAAATTCAAAGCATTGCGTCATAAAAAGTTAAATTTCAGGTTGCAAGAGATTCCTTTTCTTTTATTAATTCGTTGGACAATCTCAACCATTCCATTTCAGCCACTGAAATAATATCAAAATCAAAAATTGGAGCATCTTGTATATGACCTTAGCAAAAAATTACGCATTCCACATTCTTAAAGGTTGAAATCATTGGTAGACTTAGGGTCAAACATATTAAACGCATCAATGACATCTATAGATGGAAATCTATGAGAAATTAAAATTATTAAGATATGGTATAGCTATATCTTCATAAAAATTAAACACTGGTGCTCTATTTTAGAAGTAACATACTCTACAAGAAATGTATCAATATCTTTGTTGGCCAAGCAGAAATTTTTGGCATTATTTTTATCAGCGAGAAGACGAGTAAAGTAATCTTGAGTGGTATTCGGTTGGTGGCTTACTCTTGCAAAATCAAGGTTATCTGACCAAAAAAAATTTAGCCAGTTTGATTAATTCAGGAAAAATATTGTTCATTAAGTACAACGTGTACGTAAACCTTTTTTGGTCACAAAAAAAATAAAAGCCTTGGGCTTGAACATCCCCTTTTCTTTTGAAAACAAGTGTGTATCTACTCCTCTGCTTAACTTTAAAATCGGGTCATCAAATGCAGATTGTATTTCTATCAAAGCATTAGTTCTAACAGCACTAAAATCATAGAATGGTGATACTTGATCCAAAATTGCAAAAAAAAATTTTTATATAAGGAATATCATCTACTGAATCCTTTCCAGTTAACTCTAAATGGATTTCACGTTTTAAATAATCACCTACGCGTTCTTTTCTCCCTGTCCTGTTACTAGCTATGTCACTACCAAAGCATCGCATTACTTAAAAAATTGGCAGTTACTTCATATATAATCGATCCATGACAAGAAGAAATATTAATGATGTCACCAAATGAAATGTGAACAGTTTCCTGGTTAATATATTGAAAATAAATAATAAGTTGTTCTGTTACGCTAACGTCCGTTGTCTCATGAATCATTAGGGAACAGTAAGGAGATTTCTTAACTTTCATGTAGATATTATTTTGAACTACATTACCAAGTGAACAAACAGCTTCTTGAATAAAGCGCTCAGATTTACACTTAGCGTTGTTTCGCCTATATAAGTACTTCAACTCCAAACACCCCATAGATTGACTGAAGTCCATAAGACTTTCGTATTTAGTTGTATGTGCTACACGCTCTTTATATAACCAATACAAAACATTAAAAGAGGCTGTTATAGCTTTGTGCCGCACCGTTGTAAGTTTGCTCATGGCTTCTTTTATGCCACCGATGAAAGCAGATGTTTTTATATCAGCTTTTATTTTCATTGAATAAACATGCTTATCAGAAGAAGCTTGTCCCTTAAAGCTGTGTTTTTGTGGAGTTGTGCAGGTAACAGCTGGAGAAGGGGAAATGTCATGTTTTTTTGCACAATTGACACAATAAACCTTAAAAAGAAAAAATTTCCGTATCAACATTCAATATACCCCAAATTTTGAAGAAAAATGTAATTTTTTTAAATTATTTTATAGGAATATTAAAGCTAATTTTATACAGCTGATCTTTATGCCATTTTATTTATTTTTTTAGTGTTTTTATTAAAGGTAAATACTTTAATAAGTTAGTATAATATCTATAAACAAAATGTTAAACCAATATCAGAAAGTACATCTGCTCACAAAATTTTGAACGTTGTTTATTTGTGTGCATTACAATCAGCAAAAGTCAAACGTACAAGTCAAACGATCAGTTTAAAATCAAACATTTTGCAATGAATGGACAAATATAAAGAATCTTTCAACTGACCCAATCAGAATGCGTGGTCTGAAGCAGAATGCGACAACACAAAAGAAAATATCTGATTTGTTATTAAAAAAACACATAATAATGCAGAAATCATGTGCTACAGCTTAAAATAAAAATATTTTTCTTAACATATCTTTTATCTCGCTTTCAAATTACTAAAACAAACCAGAACAACAGATTTTTGGTATTGACACTTTTTTATAACAGGGGATTACCTGTAACACTTTTATTTCTATGTTACTGCCTCGTGCCACAGAATGGGTTTCATCTAAGTATTATCGTAAACAGTAGCTCAATGTTCACTTATTGTTGTATTTTTTGTGTCTTTATTGTCATCCTTTTTCATATGGTTACTAATTTTATTAGGTTTATTTCCATCAAAAATATCATTTAAAGATAACTGCCTTGTTTTTTTAAAATATAAAATACCTTAAAAAGCGAAATAAATAAAAAGAAATAGACATCTGTACTTATTTCACTTATAAAAAGTTTTAAAATGAAATTATGTTTTGTCACTCTTTCAACTCTCCATACTCCATTTCCTAGTAACAGAAATAATTTAATAACCACAACATTGCAAGAACAAAACAATTAATCAGGAACTACAGAAATTACATATAGTCAAACAGATTGTTATGTTATGAATAATAAACTGACCTGACCAAACAGAATATGATTTAAATTTGTTTTGAACCAACTCTATTCCTTTCAAAGTACATTGCTTTAAACTCTATAGTTTAATGGCAGCATAAACAACACGGTTTTAATCTGTCTGATGCATAGATTAATGGAGAATTATGTCTTATAAGAATATCTAAAATTAACGAACGATAATCTGGTCTAGCGCATTGGAAGTTAACTCGGCATAGTGCTATATTATTTTAGAGTAGCAGCCCCTGATCTAAAACCGCTGAGGAGAACACTGAGTTACAAGGCTTTGCATGTTGGCCTATTCTAGAAAGAGCTTAAACTTATGATAGTGTCCAATTTAATAGAAATAAGAGGTTGAAGATCAAAATCAAAATTTGCTTAACTATCTAAAGAACTAAGATTATAAGACAATTAATTTATTTTGCAAATTTCTCTTCTATTTCTTATAATTTGTAGATTTTGGTGATAGTTCACAATAACAACACGTATAAACTCAACTCACATTGATGATAGGAAGAACTTGTGGGTTGGTATGTTGGAGATAATTAATAACCATCATCATTAAACAATAAGGAGGTAAACTGCCAAAATTAGGTCTGTCCAAACCACAAGTCTAAATTAAGCAAAACAAGTCATGATCAGTACAGCAAAATTCAATAACTTATCTACTCACAACATAGAGGTTTTCCTTGTTCTCACTTGGCTCATGTTAATATATTACCCTTCCTCCATATTGTGAATATACCATAGATTTTTTACACAAAAATATTTAAAATTTACATTTCTGAAGTCATGATTGATTTAAAATAAATCCATCTTTTAAATAATTACTCATTTTTAATAAAAAGGTA
This sequence comes from Euphysa ruthae, assembly GCA_035046665.1. Taxonomy (NCBI): domain Eukaryota; kingdom Metazoa; phylum Cnidaria; class Hydrozoa; order Anthoathecata; family Corymorphidae; genus Euphysa; species Euphysa ruthae. The sequence goes on from JAUZNK010101209.1 coordinate 8,157, forward strand.
GCTTGGGAAGAACTTCAGAAATTTTTCTCTACAAAATATATTTCTCTGCTTTAATTGAAATTTTGATTTCTTCTTAAAATATCAATAATATAAATAAGAGCCATTTTTTTTAAGTGTTTTTATATCATCTGTTTAAGCACAAGATATATTTAAACATACTTAGTATGACTCAGTATAAAAAGCAAAAAATTATGAAAATGTGCACAAATCTGGTTATATTGGAGCAATTAGATCGAAACAATTGCAATAGAGATAATATATAAATCAAAGTATAAGCGTATAATTTAATTCCAAATTAAATCACGCCCGTCTATGAGAATAAATTCACTCCAAACCAACACACCCTCATTAATCTAGATAGAAATAAATAAAAAAAGGTTGAGCATGACATACCTCTTCTTATATCTAAATGCAACAAAGGCCCTCAACTTAATAATGAATTAGCAATAATGGTGTATATTATTTACCTTAGACCACACTCTGAATAGCATAGCTAACTGGGTAAACCTCGGGTCAACTTTTGTATATTTCTTGATTAAATCAGAAGTTTGAAACGCCTGAAGGAAAAAAAAAGTTAATATATCACTACCAGTTTTTATTTAAATTCATCTTACTAATTGTCATTTAATGATTTAAAACTTAATTTTGACATGTAAACACACAAAATATGGTCCCAAAATCTTTTTTTTTTGTCTCAAAACTTTCTACTTGCAATTAGCTGCAACAAAATATGTTGTGAAACGTGCATTTTCTTTGAACAAACTTTCTGACCATTACGATGTAAACCAATAAAATAAGACAAAATCTGTATCCTATCAGGAAGATTGTATGATGTGAAAAAAAATTCGGAAAAACCTAATAAAAATGTAATCCAATAAAATTTTAAAACACTGGAAAAATTGTCATTTTTAGAACAAGTTTGACATGCTTCAGACTCCGTGCATGAAGAATAACAATTTTTAACAGGTTGTCACACAAGTCAAAAGATTCTCTCTATCACTCTTTAATGCTATGAAAAATTTAAATGTAAGGAACGGATTTTGATAAAATTTCATCGCAATAAAAAACATGAATTAAAAGAAAAAATCTTAAGTCAGTCAGTCTCACATTATAGCCTTATAACTTTATGAAGACAGAAAAATATAAATAAAAACAACCTTGCTTCTACTAGGTGAAATACTGCAACGAAGACCACTAAAAGTGAAAAATAATGTTTTTTAAAGAATATAGTTAATAAAAATCACAATTTAAAAAAAAATAACACCATATTTTTAAAATTTTTTACCAAGTGTTTAAGTCGATCCCTCAAGTATTTTAGATAACTTGATTTTCAAGATCTTTATATGTAGAGTAGAGATTCTGTCTGAGAGAACACCCATATTTGTTGAGTTAAAGAAATGGCATCAAATTGTCAGCAATTTTATACCATACATGAACAACTGAAGATTACCATGTGCATGCAGAAGTTTTGATTTGCTTTATAAGGGGTCATCAATAAGCAAAGTTAATATAAAACAAGCAATTTTAGATTCACATAACAAAAACATTTATTTTTCTAATAGGCTAAATAAGTAACGTCATTGAATTATTCCGCCATAGTAAATTTATAGATATAAATAATAACCTAATTAAAACTCCTGTTTTTCAAATGATTATTTTAAGTCTGCTCAGAATCACAAAATCTATGTTTAAAGCCAATAAAAAAGATCATATGAAATAAACCATTCACAAAGTACATGAGCTAAAAATAAAAAAGCTTTACATAAATAACATTTTGAAAAAAAATTAAATCCCACAATTAGCATTGCTCAAATATAAGAGTGCGTAAATATAAATTTTAAATTAGAGATGTGAACTATATGATCTCCAACAAGAGTACAAGACTCCTTTCGTCCTGGTTAAGACTCCTCAGTTGTACATAATAATTGGCGAAGAAATAACCTAAGTTCTTACAGCTGAACTACATACCTCAATACTTGTGACACAGACAAAGCATAAAACTCAAAATATACATCCAAGGGGTCACACAGCTTACAAACCTCTTTTTAAAATACTGTCTTTTAAAAGAAATTAAACAATTCCCAAAATACATAAAAGCCCTATAAATAAAAAAAGCTGTATGTACATTTAATATGTTATAACAAAGAGTTCTTTAAATTTGTTTCGTTGTTATGACCACAGCTATCATTAAGAAAATTTCATTTTAAATTGCCATTTATAGCGTAAATCGGGGAAAAAACGAAACAGTGTGGCCCTACTGTGGTCTATGGCTCTTCCAAAAGTTTCTCATCTTAACCATGGGGAAGATGAGAAACTTTCAGAAGAGCCATAGAATAGCTGCGGTGGAACACAGGTTAGCAAAATCGTTTGTATAAGCCGTGGCCAGTCTTATTAAACATAATTATATCAAATATTGAATATTTGAGTGTGCTATGCTTCTGATTTATAAAAAGGTGTTTTTTAGTATGTGTGTCAACGGATCCAAATATAGCAGCTATAAAAATTATAAACAAAGCTTGATAAACCAAGAAATCAGAAAATTTTTGATATACCATACAAAGATTAGACGTAACAAGGTAAATTTTTGAACTAATTGGGCTCAGTAAATGTGGAAAAGATGCAACAGCTAAAAGTCTACTACTTTGGTTCTTGTCCCTTTTAATGAATAAAACTTGAATTATTATAAATGGGGCCACTTGGTTGTTTAAAATACTTGGACTTAGGATTTATTGTCTATTACATTTTAAATACCACGTTATGTTTATGATTGAATATTTTTGTGTCATTCTGTGTTTATATCATTAATTATTGGCTTTATATTTTATTTGTATACAAGATAACCTTTATGATGTACTAGTATTTCCATATTATACTTGATAAACATAGCTGGCCACTACTTTCTGTAGCCAAGTGCTTGGCTGTCAACATTTATGTATTTGTATTTTGCGTAATTTCTTTTACTTTTTATATCATTATTGTATTTAATTTTTTTTCAGATGGTAAAAAATTATGTTAGAAAGACAAACAGAGCAGCATGGGATTTATGGAAAAAAGTATATAGTATGGAAAGTATGGAATGGCCCTAAAAGCAGTTAAGAATAAGGAAATGCCTTTCCAAAAGGCTTCAAAATCTTTTGTCGTACCAAAAGAATCACTTCACAGGCTAGTAAAAAACAAGTTGAAAACTATCCCAAGCAATAAACCTGAGATGAAATTATTAGGTGCTTTTAGTAAAGTCAAAGTGAAATTCAAGAAAAATATTTATCTTAGTATATTATCAAGATGGATGGATGATTCATTTTATGGGATGACAATCTAAAAGTTGCAAAGAGTAGCTTTTGAATATTGTGTGAGAAATAAAATAAACCAACGCTTTGAAAAAAAAAAAAAAGTTGACTGTTCGTGATTTCGTTGCAGGATTTTTAAAATACAGAGAATATTGCCAGTACGAAAACAAGAAGCTGTGTCTTTGAATCGTGTATTTGGGCTAAACAAGAATCACGATATTTTGACAATTTGGAAACATTATTAAATAATAACGGTTTTGGTCCAAACCAAATTTACAATTGTGATGAGTTAGGCTTGACTTGTGTGTCATGTTTCTCATTAATGGATTAAGTTAAAAGATAACTAGGAGTTAATTTGATATAGATCTATTCCAATCTAAGATCAACTGTCCTACAAATAAATCTAAGCTCTTTTATATAAAAATAT
>JAUZNK010101220.1:0-11869 GCA_035046665.1 Euphysa ruthae
ATATACATATATACATTTATACCTGCTTTGCAGATGCTAGTGGTTGTTGAGGTTTATTAATGTATTCTTTATGAACATTCTTTATTTTTCGTATATGCTCATCAACTTCCAACTGCAATCGTTCCTGTAGCACTTTTATCTCTTGCTGGTGATTTTCAGTTGTTGTACGCAACTCCTAAAGACAACTTTCAGATAAAAAAATCTCCACTATTTCATGGGACTTGGCGCTTCTATTGAAGAATTAGAAAAAAGGCTGACATTGTGGAAAGCACAAGTGTTGGACTATGCTATATTTTTTAAAGTAACAAAAAACATTATTTTGTCACCCTATGTGAGTTCATTTTCAGGATAAAATAAAATTTTTATCAAATGTTTTATATGAGCTAACTGCTAATTAAAGTACTTAAGTAATTAAAGTACTAATGCACTAACAATGATCTGTTAAAAATATCATAGAATAAATACCTCTCTGGATTGAGTCAACATTAGTTGATATTTGTTCAGATTTTCATCTTTCTTTTTTAACATGATCTAAATATAATGTAATATCCGAGTAAATATGTAAGTCTTTGATCTCAACACTCTTCAATGGATCTGAGGTCGTTAACTATGCTAAAAATAAGGCAGAACTTTTTGCTAAGCTGTTCAGCAGTAACACCATGATTCTGTACATATAATGCCCAACTTTCCACTTAGGAAACTTGACTAATCTCATCATAACAACCAAAATGATTGAAAATATTCTTGTTACTCTTGATCCTTCTAAAGCCAGTGGCCTTGATAAAATGCCTGTAGTCAAGCTACAAAAGCACTCTCCAGAACTCTCTCCGATTCTCTGCAGGTTGTTTAAAAAGTATATAGCTGAATCCTGTTCATTGGTTATCTCAGTATTAAAAAATTCTGGAGAGGGATCTGATCCTCGTAATCACCGTCCTATCATTCTTCTTCCTTATAGATCAGCTGATTCTTTTTGATGAGAAAATGACTCTTACAGAATCAAAATGTGATCGAGGATTATATTTCAATAAACTCACTTAATCTAACGTAAGATTTTTGCCAAAAAAAGATGCTCTGTGTTTTATATATCTTAAAACTTCCTGAAATCTACGTAAATATCAAATTTTAAAGCTTAATTTACTAATAAGTCTGTGCAAAAAAATTTGTTTTAATTTTTATACTAAAGCAGTCGAAGTAGCATCAAAGATAAAAATTTCAAACCTTGTGTTTCAAGACTTATGATTGTCAAAAAAAGAGTTATTTCCAACAAAAATTTTCATTACTTGATCTGAATGAAATATTTGTCAGAGAAAGTTTTAAGTTAAAGCACTATAGTTTGTTATCTTTTAAAAATGTTGGTTTTGAAACTTCCAGAGTAATGTGGAATACAAATAAAACCCTTTGTTAGCATTTAGTGTAATTTTTATTCTAAACAATTAAAAAAAAAAAAAAAAAAAAAAAAAAAAAAAAACACTTGCTTTTAAACTCTCTACTGTTGCTTGTGCCACCCTTACAGCTTGCCTGGCTTCTCTATTTTTGAGTTGGGTGGTTTCTGAAGGCATTGTAGTAGATGACAATTCTTGCTTGTGAAAAGGTAAACGGAGTCGAAGCTCATTTATCAACTAAATACATGACACAGAAGAAATACAAATATTATCATAAGAAATAGTTAGCATTAAAAACCTGAAGATAAATAAGATATGAAAAAAAAATTCAAAATATCAGTCATTTTGGGAATGTTCTTTTTTTGTAAAACAATTAAATAATCTCATTTAAATAAAATTCCTTTTTCAATGAAATAATTAATAAATTATAACAAAATATCAACTAAAATAACAATTAATATTATTTTAATTTATATTTTCTTTTAGCGTAATTCAAAGGCGAATGTGAGAAAATTAAGCAAACTCACTTTATCTTTCTTTACTAAATTAGACTCTGCTTGTCTCAGCAAGTCTTCAGTCGACTGTACTTTCTGAAATAAAAGGTCAAAGATCACCAAGTACCAATAAAGTAAATTCAATTCATAAAATTTCAATTACTTTATCAACATTTTGAAAAACATTGCAATTAGATAAATAGTGAAAGGGTTCATTTGTGACTAGCAATAGAATTATTAGAACACACATTAAAGATGAAGAAAATTTCGTAAACTATATTATCTATTTTTGATTCAACAACAAGCTTGTCTTATTTTAGGATTAAAATCATGGTGTTAAATTTGACCAATGAACTTGAATTCATGTGGTAAAACATTCAGCATAAAACGAGCAATAAAATTAGCAAAGAAAATCTATGCGATGCAAATTTCTGAGAAAAATAATATTTTCAAGTATACATTAAGGTTTCAGCAGAACTTTCAAATAACATTATTTTCGCTATATAAAAAATCCCTAAACTGTATCTCTTTAAAAATGATCAGCTTTTCCTCTTATGATATTATAACTTTATGAAAATTTTGGAAAAAGGAGATTTTTTGTACAATCATCTTTGTTGCATCAGGAATTAAACTTGAGAAAAACTCTAACCTGGGTCACTTTACTAATTTCATCTTTAGTCAGTATAATGGTCTTCACATGTTGTTTGATATTTTGTATAGCTATGTCTAGTTGATTGGATATAGGCAAAGACTCATCAGGGATACAATTAGTTGCTTCCTCAAACTAAAAAATAAATTATTCTTTAAACATAAAAATAGTTTGAAGACACAAAATTGTTAAATAAATAAATTCAAGTCCCCTTGTAATACATGAAAATGATTTGTATTTCATAGAATTCTATTTACCAAACCAGCCAGCCTGAATAGAAATGCTTATATGAGATCTCAGATCCTGAAGGCCCATATACTGTTATAAAGCTAAAGAATTTGAGAAAAAAATAACTAAAGATTTTCTGGACAAACATCGATGAACTTAACAAAAAGAAAAAATAGTCATTTGTTTGAAAAATTAACTCAAAAATTACTATTAATTCAAAATATATCATTTCTAAAACAGTTGTTATTTTCTAAAACCATCATAACTCAGAAGGAAGATTTATAACCATATTTATTTAGTAAAACCACTATCACCTTGCGTGCTGCTTCAGCTATATCATTTTGTTGCTTTTCTAGTTTAGCCATAGATCGTTCAAGGTTGACTTCATGCTGTTCCCATAAAAGCTGACGATCTTCATAGTCCTATAGAATACATATCATAATCATTGTGAATACATGAAATATGGTAACATAAAAATAAAACAATGCAATACAAGACTTTTAAAACTTTTTTTTTGCAGCCTTTATAAATTATCTTTGGCACGCAAAAATGACTGTAACATTATCAAAGACTATCAGTATTTCATGGATTTTTATAGCAGAAAGCATCCTGAAAAAGGTGGAGGGCAGATGTTTTCTCTGCATAGTACAATTTTTACACAAAGAAATTGCATTTTTAAATTTCTAAATTCAAAATCATTTATAATCATGTATCATCAGTCAAAGAAAAAATTAATCACCAGACACTAGACTTCTACTGAAGAGTAAGTCTTAAATATATAAAATAAAACCAACCTTAGCTTGTTTTACAGAAGAATCTTCTAAAACAGATATCGCACTTTCTTGTTTTGAATTAAGCCTTTCCAGGTATATAACCTAATTAGAAGATTAGTTAGAAATATTAGACTAGCCATATACTTCTGTTTGGTATGCCCTACATATCTTATCAGACCAGCCCATTTTATTTTTTCTATTTTTAATTTTCTAAATTACTTTTTCAAGCAGGTAATTATTAGGATTTTTTTTGTAAAAGTAGGGTTTTTAAATATCAATTTTTTAATATCAAGAAAACAAAAGGGCTGCAGTATTTTTTGCACATCCTCCACGTGTCTTCCATCCCATATATGTTTTTTTTTTTTTTCAAATTCAAAATATTAGAGGCGTGCTTGTGTTTATACAACGTTCATAACGTTGCCAGGGAAACTCTGTTAATTACCAAATCTTTTATATTCATAAATAACCTAAAGCATGGTGATATTAATGTATTAATATCTAAAATTAAAAATTCCTGGGTATTTTCTGCATTCTACACATTTATCATAGATATTCTAGGTCATTTTCACAAATTTAGGTAAAAATCAAAGAAATTAAAGATGAAATGGCTGTAAATTAAAAGCCTACTAATTTGAGCAATAATTTTTTTAAAAATAGAGGTTCAAATGCTTTCTTCTATGGTAAATAAACACCATACAAAATTTAGAGCTCAATTTTAAAGAATATCTGAAGCAGACCTAGAATCTTATTTAAAAAGACTGTCGTTAGAAATAAATTTCAAATTCATTTTGTTTAAGCCACAAAAAATGTGCAAAAATTTATTTTATTATCGTCAATTCCAAGTTACAATAGCCAAAAATTTTGACCTTGCCTTAATTTCCAAATCATGCATGTGACATAAGTGCTATGAAAGAATAAAAAATCTTATACAAGAACAATCCTTCGAATCACTATAAAAGAAAACTTGTTGCTAAAGAACAAGAATCTCCAAAAGATAGCCATATGAACTAAAAGATGTCTGTGGTTTCTGATTAAGATGTCTGTGGATGTCTAAGATAAAGAGTGAAAATGTGTGAATTTATAGAATCTCGCTTATAAATGAAAATCATTTTGCTTGTTAAAAAAACAATACTAAAAAAAGAGAAGACCATAAAAAAAAAACTAAGCGAGTAAAATATAACTTTTTCTTTTAATTGCATCATTTGGTGCTTCAGCTTTATATCTTCAAGTTTAATTTCAGTCATTCTATCATGCCACTCAACAACCTGTAATAAAATAACACGAAAATTAAATTAAGGCTTGTATCTTTCAACAAAATGCATAAAACTATTTATTTTCATCTTCATTTATATAAGAATAATAAAATTAAAACTATTCGCTATTGATTTCTTATTGCAGATATGCCTGCCAATAGTTGCAGTTAAAATAAAATAAAAAAACTAGATTTTCAAAAATTTTTTTTCAAAGAATTGGGAAAAACAACATTATTCTTCAAGATGAAAGAGTGAGTTGCCTGTAGACTTTATATCAGAAAAATGTTTAGTGTTTCAAGTAACAATCTCATATAACAAAATCACTAAAAAAATTTCTGTGACACACTGAAATGACATATTTAGAACTTAAAACTTAATGTTGGCTTATGATTCAAATTAATATTATTTCTGCATCAGTTACTCCAAAATCGAGCTAACAAAAAATTATTTTAGAAGTCTATTAGCTTATACATCATTTACTGTATTAACCTCAACTCCATGCAAAAAATTAGAAAAAACAAATGAATTTCAACGAAAAAGTAAGAATTATTACTTTTGCCATGTTTATTCAAATTTTAGCAAAACTATGAACTTTCTGGAAAATCTGGAGCAGGATAATAATTTTTTACTCTTTTTTTTTACTAACTTCATGCAAAAATGCTAATGTACAGACGCTGAGAAAATAAAAACTAAGAAAAATAAAGACTTTTTGTCTTTTTTCGCCTTGTTCACCCTAATATCAGCTCAATGAGAATTTTCTTGGGAAAGTTGACTGCGTCACATTGTTTGTCTCATTAAATCTTAACTTCATGTAAAAAATTACAAAAAAACTAACGAGCAGATCTCAAGAAAAACATTAAAAAAAAGGTAGATTTTTTGGTATATTTTTGCCTTGTTTACCACAAATTCAGTTAAAAAAGAATTTTTTCAAAAATTCAGCTTCAGCACCAATTTTGCTTCATAAGTCTTCCACTGAATACAAAAAATTTAAAACTGGAACTGAAGAAATCATGAAAATATTGATTCTTTCCTTGCTTATCCAGATTATCTGGAACAGGTCATTTTATTTCTTATGTTTTACATAGTTAACTTCAGGCAAAAAGCCAAAAAAAAGTTAATGAGCAGATTCAGAGAATAATCGAAAGATAAAGATTTTTGGTCTGTTTTTGCCTTGTTTTCCCTAAAATCAGGCAGCAAAAACTTTTTTTAAAAAAATGCTTAACTTCAGGTAGAAAATACAAATTAGTACGAATGATATTGAGATCCAGCATTACCTATTGATGGATGGACTGACGGGCAAACAAGCAGCACTGAATTCATACGAATTTTACTACGTGGGTTCAAGAACTATGATAGTTTAGGGTTTTCACTTTAATAAGTGCCAGTATTCTCTGGATACAGACACCCGCACTATAACCTGTAAAAGATATATGTCCATTAATACTAAACCTATCTTTTACCTACACCTGATCCTGCATACTTACAATTCCCATTTTCCTATCAAGCAACTACCTTGAAAAGTCACAAGCATATACCAAATTTCAGACAATTTATCAATAATACGTTTCAAAAAAAATGGTTTAATCAAACACCCCCTTTCTAGCCCCCACTTTAAAATTATTTAAGACTAATTGACCTTTTGGAAACATGACTTAGAGTATTTGCTTAACATTAACAGGTGTAATAATGACTAATTATAAATTTAAAATCGAAATAAGACTAAAAAAAAGCTGGATGGGATCTTTTAAAAAATCATATTAACCTTGTTTGCTCCACTGCTATCTTTTAATGTAGCAATCAGTTCATGTAAACCATCATATTTCACTTTTAATTCCGTCGCCATGCAATCTGCTGAATAACGCTTCTCATGAGCCTAAAGTAACAGTTTAAAAAGGTAACAACAATTTATGTCAACTTAAGTGAACCACAATAATACTCACATTGCAGGTATCATCAAACTGTGCAGACTAAAGTAAAGAATTTCGATCATAATCTCAACAACACCATTACATATATTTGCAATGGTGTGGTTGTAAAAAAATTTAAAGAAGCAATAAAAGTGATCACAAGCAAAAACTTAAAAATCTAGTTCTGCAAAACTCTTCTTCTTCTTCTTATAAAGTTTTACGTCCATTTTCCATGTTTAAAATGTGTTAGACGGGGTTATTTATGGCACTCTTCTATAACAATCTATCCTGCACCAATTCACTCCAAATCCCTTTCTGCTTAAGGTCATTTTTAACAACCTGTTTCCAAGTCATTTATGGTCTACTCTTCACACGGTTCCCACCTACGTCTATTCCTCTTGATTTCTTAACACAGTTATCGATATCCATTCTCTCAACATGGCCAAACCATCTTAATCTACTTTTTTGAAGTATTACTCTAACATTGTCTAGAGCACATCTTTCACGTAGCTCCTCAGAGGATTTCCAATCCTTCAATGTCACCTTACATATCCATATGACCATCATCATATCATTTCTCTCTAATGTTCAGGCCATTTTTTCATTCATCGTAGACCATTTTACACATCATAAATCATCAGAACAGTGTAAATGGGAAAGCGATTGAAGGTTCAAACCATGATCAGGAGCAATAAGGTTGAGTATACATTTTTGAATTCGGTAAAGAAAATGTAGACAACCATGCACCAGCTTGCCAGAACAAATTGTGTTCAATTTCTGCTGAACTTTTGTTTGAATTTCCTTTCTGCATTCTGCTGTTTGAAAAATTTTACAAACCAAAAAAGGGTCAACTTTTGTCCACAAATTAAATTAATTTTGAATTTTTTTTTTCCTAATATTCTGTATTTTTTGGAGAGAATTTGAGAAATGTGATTTTTATATTTCTTAAGTGATTATCTAGACGAAGATGAATATCACTATAAATATAACAGGTAGAAGTAGCACATAGTGGTAACAAAGCTAGGTGAAAAGGAGATAGTATTAGTAGAAGGAAACCTGAATTGATATGTTGGGAAGGCAGCAGAATATGGGTATGACGGTGTCCATAGTGTTTTTGGATACGGCACAAGAACCCCAGAAGATGAAAGAATTTTAAAGTTTAGTGATGCTACTACATATTATATGGTTGTATCAAATACACTGTTTAAGAAAAGGAATAACCAGTTAGTCACTTTTGAATCTGGAAATGCAAAGCCTCAAATTGACTATATTCCAGTAAAAAGGTCAAGCAGGAATTTAATAAGAAATGTGAAGATTATTCCAGAAAAGGAATTTTTCTCTCAGCACAAGTTATTAGCGTGTGATTTGGGTATTAAATCTGTTGTAGAAAGAAAAAGGTGTTTTACCCCCAAAAGAAGAATCTGGAAGTTAAAGGACCCTGATAATAGACAGAGTTTATGCACACGTTGTGCTGAGAATGTACAGAATTTAGGAATGACAGGTAATGGCATGGATGTTAATAGTAACTAGGGACATTTAAAAAATTGTCTTCTAGAAGCTTCAAATAACATATGTGCTTGGACTAAGGGACCTGTAAAATGATGTGAGACATGGTGGTGAAACAGAGAAGTTGATGTTATCAAGGAGAAGAAAAAGTTGTTTAAATAGTGGAAAAAGGGAGGTGATAAAGAACAATAACTTGCAATAAAGAGGAGAGCAATGTCAGTAGTATATGCATAAAAGAAAAGGGCTGAGGAAGAAACGTTCCTAAACCCTTAAAATTGCTGAACAGATGACCACGACAAATCAGGATATTGTAGGCGAAAAGTGTAACAGTCTAAGAGAGAAGCATGGAAAAGTTATTATGATGAATCCTTAATACAGAGTTTGAATAGAATAGGAATGGAATGCCACCAGTTGAACCAATTGCTGGCCCAACTTTCAGGATAAAGAGAGATTGGGTAGAATTCGCTATGTCTAAGATGAAAAGCAGGAAAGCTTCAAAAAGGAATAAGGACTCTGGTGAGGCTGGTATTGATTTGCTAACAGATTTAGTCAAGGTTGGTGTTCATCAAGGCTCTTTTCTTAACCCTTTGATTTTCATAATGATGCTAGAAGCCCATTTGAATTGTTGTATGCAGATGATTTTGTATTAATCACAGAGAGTATGGATGAGTTGATTCTTAAATTTAATAAATGGAAGGGATTGAATCTAAAGGACTAAAGGTCAATATGTCAAAGATAAAAGTGATGGTAAATGGCGAAGGAATTGCACCACCATGGCCATCAGGAAAATTCCCATACTCAGTTTGTAGGAGAGGCGTTGGTAGAAATTCAAAACATAGGGTACATAGGCGTTGTAGTGGTATAAGCAGTACACTGACTTGTATACAGGATTATAAAAGTAGAGTATGTTCTGGGGATGTTATTTTACCTGGTAGACAACCAATGGATCCAGTGGTTTAAGGTGATGATTTCTTGGAGGTAACTGACAAGTTTTGCTACCTAGGGAACATGATTAGTGGTGATGCAGATCAAAGTTGTGTTGCCACGATAAGATGTGGGTGGAAAAAATTTAAAACAAATAATATTAAAATAATTAAATTTTTCTACATTGCAATTTATATATTTATAGAAAATAATTTTAAATATTATATAAGTTTTTTTAATTGTATAGTTTGGTGTACAGTATACAAAAGTAAAATATCTTTTCTTTTTCAGGAAAATGACACATAGAAAGTCACTTCAAAATTTAGCTTTAAAATTTAGTAATAATTTCAATAATATAATTGATTAAATAAATTACAATTATAAAAAAAAAAAAAAAAAAAAAATTCTATTGGTTAAATTTACAGAGAGGCTAAAATTATTGTTAAAAAAATATTTAATCATGATATTATTATGAAAATAAATATGTAAAAAAAGTAAGTAATATGAATATATCAACAAAACAACAAAAATTAATTAAAAAGTGAGAAGCCACCAAGTGTTGCTTGGAGAAAAAAAAAAAAAAAAAACAAACACCAAAATAACAAAAATGTGCTTTAGGACAAAGAAAAAATATTTTCAAATAACTTAATAAACATTTGACCTGTTTTGGGGCCAAATGGGTAAAAAATTAACCTCTAAAGGTGCTCTGATTTCATGCAGTACAAATTAAGAAAAAAAAAAAACCATTGTTTCAGTGAAAATTAGCAGAAAAATGTTGGATTTGGGAAAAAAGAGCATTTAAGGGAAAATTCAATGAAAAAAAAAAAAAAAAAGTTTAACTGTGAAAGTTAATTGACCTAATTTTTCTTTAGTTAGTTTTGAAGGTAACAATATTTTCATGTTAAGCAATATTAGAAACAATTTTTTATCTGTACCTAAGTCTTGTTTTCTATTTAATTAAGAAATCTTTATTTTGATTATTTCAGTTTTAATATAAATTTAAATTTATTTGGTGTTCTTGTTTTAGAAAACGCCATATTCAGGCAATGAAAAAATTTATTACAATGAACCAAATGTAAAGGCACTTATTTTATAAGTATAATGTTATTATTTGAATGCATAAAGAGCTTATAACAATACCTCAGCTAGTTGCATTTCCATTTCAGCTTTTTTGTCTTTTAAAGAGCGCAATGTTAACGTAAATTGTTCTTGTTGAAGAATAGGCAATGCACCACTGAACTGTCTACGTAGGTCTTGCAACATCTTTTTAAGAAAGTGTACTTTTGAGCGACTTTCAGTTCTTAAGTGGAACATAGACTCAGTTTGGTCTGTTAAAAGCTTTTGAAGTTGAAGTATACTTGTTTCTTTTTTTGTAAGCTGCAAGAATAAGTCTGTGTATAATAACAATAGTAGTTATGTTTATTCATTGCTATTTTACACTTAGATAAAAATTAAACCGTACCTTTCTAAAATGGTAAAAAATCCTTAGAAACAATGCAAAATAAATTCATCAGATTAATAATATTCGTGAGATCAAATCTAGTAAGTTTTTTCATTTATCCAAAATTCAGGAAACAACCTGAAAAGTTACACACTTGTATTTTTATATATTAAACCTCTTAAGCTGAAACAGTTGATAGCAAAAGTCTCTTTACCAAATTTAAAAACAAATTAGTTTTACTAAAATCTAAGGTTGGTCACTTGTGCTTATCTTTTTAAATGAGTTTATACTGAAGAAACCAAGAAAAAGTTATTTTTCAACAATTTAAAATTTATAACACACCCCATAATCAAAAAATTATGTTGTTCACATTAATTCAAAGGTGGAGTAGGAATTTATGGTAAATTAAAAGTTACATGATTTTGAAAGTAAAAACTGAAATTGTCAAACTCCTTGCAATAATCTGAGGACAGTTTTAGCATTTAATCCAAAATGGCAAATCCTAATATAGCCTATTTAAAAATTGAATTGATTTTTCTTTTTGCTCCTTTAAAAAGTCCAACTCTCTACCTAACAAAATCAAAAAATAACAGACTGATTAAATCTTATTTTTTTATGGAAATGATTTCTTTATTTTTTTGAAATTTTAAGGGAAAATCAAATTGTTTTCAATTATGCCAATTTTCAGATGAATTGTTTAATTTTAAATAAAAATAAAAAAATTCTTTTTCATTAAATGAATCAATCAAAACTAATAAATCAGAAGTTTTTTAGTTTATAGTTTTATAGTAAATTTATATTTTTATAGTGAATTCTGTAAAAAAAATGCAAAACATTTAAATTAACCTTATTGGCTACCATTTGGAACAAACACATGAGAGAAAATTTCCGGGTATTTATATCAGAATAAACATTAAATAAAAAATCCAATGAATAAACACTTTTGCAAATTCTTAAAAAAATGACTTTTTTTTTTTGCAAATTTTGTGGAATTTGTTAGTTATAAATTTAAAATACAACTCTTAAAATTTAACAAAAGTACATATATATAGTTAAATACCTACCTTCGTCATAGCATTTTTAAGTTTATGAACTGCGGTGGCCTCGCTTACTTGAAGAGCTATGATTTGTTGATGAAGCTTTGCTATAAATAATATAAAATTCTCATTATGACAGCAAAAACTATAAAATTATACTATATCTCTTCACCTTTACTATTCCAATTTCTATATTTTCTACTCTACTTACATTCTATCTACTTCAATTTACTTGATATTTCCTCTTAATTGACTTTGATTACTAATTACATCTA
>JAUZNK010101231.1:0-28242 GCA_035046665.1 Euphysa ruthae
TATATATGCTATATATTTTTTTTGTTATATTTTAAGGATAGTGTTCAGACTAAAAACCTTAAAAAAAATGAAAAAAACAGTTTTTGCAAGGAAATATATATGGTTTTTTTGTAGTTTCATAATATGCAATAAAAAATCAAAAAAATTTATTAAAAAGTCACTGGTTATCAAAATTTAATAATCTTTTTAATAATTTTAATAATTTTTCTAATTTATGGCGTCAAAAGATTGTTTTTTTTTTTCTCATGTTGAATATTATTGCATAAAAGAAACCAACGCTAGTAGAAAATTTTTTTTGAAGCACAGCTTTAAAAAAATTCTAACCCCTGTATAAAAAATAAAATAAACCACTAACCAATATAAATAGACAGGTAGGTTAATAAAATACTGGAGTTTGCAGAAAAGGAATTGGTAGTAATTAAATTTTTTGCCAGATAAGTATAGGAATTGCAGTGGTATTTTAAAAAGGTTGAGAGCTGAAATTCAGTTTATATATAAACTTTTGCAAAGGTGAGATCATAGACAATGGATTATTTTCAGCTTGAGTAATGTACATCAGTGGTTCATTAGAGGTAGTTGATAATCCCTGTTAATTAGGTGACATGTTAGGTAGTGAAAAATGTATAAAGATTTTTAGGGTAAGTTCTGCTTTGAGAAAACTTATAGAGTTAAATCCTCTGTTAACTAGTATTGTTTCATGAATTTATGATAGAATTAGGTTGTGTGATTCTTCTGCTAGAAATTTTATAGTATCTGGAAGTGAGACATGAGCAGTGAAACTGGAAGATCTTGCTCATTTAGAAAGTTAGAAAGAAAAGACATAATAATTCAGAATGTGTAACATCAGCTTGAAGGACTGAAAAGGTTTAGGTTAGCTAAGAAACAGGCTAGATGTTCATAGTTAGCTGGCCGAGCTGGAGAGCATTAACTTGTGTAATTGAAAAAAAGAATGTAGCGACATGATAGTTCTGGGAGCAAAGCTTAGAGGTAGACCAAGAAATACATTGCAAGAGGTTATCAGTTTTTTTGCAGAAAAATTTGAGTTTAGACCTAGTTCAGGTTAGAAGATAGTCATTAAAGTACCCACCCAACCCATACTAACATGGAATACAGAAATTAAACCGAGAATGATAATGATGTATAAAAGGAAGAAACGAACCGCAATTATTTTTAAAACAAAAATAACAGCAACTTTCTAAAATATTTAAACGAAAAAAGCGTCAAGTTTTTAAGATTTTTTATTAAAAAGAAGAAAAAATAGTGTAAGAGAATTTAAATATTGTGACAGAAATAAAAAATATTGAATTTCATTGTGTTATCATCCAATTGATTTTTAAAAATTAGTAGTAAACTCTGAAAATTATAATACTTATTTGCACAAAGTAATAGATAATGGCACAAATACATAAACACTTACAGCTCAAAAACGGTTGAAAAATACTAGTATACAAGTTATTATTATCTGAAATATTTCAACAGGATATTTACACTTTAGTTTATAATAACAACTGCTGCCAACGTGTGTCCTGCAAAATAATTTTAAATATTTAAAATGGTTTTAGTTTAAGATATGTTAGTGAAATAACATGTTATAAAAATGTACAATTAAATTTTAAAATAATCATTAAGTTCGTTTTTCAAATCCCTTAAATTCTCAATTTGTCTTATTTTAAGTGGGAGCTGATTGTTTAGTTTTCCACCCATTGAGTGAAATGCTTTTCTTCCAATTTCTAGTTTGATTTTTGGTAGTTTGATTAAGGATGCATTGTTTCGCGTTGTTTCGTGTGGCCTCGTGAAATAATCTTTGTAATTGCTACAAGTTTGATTTAAAATAAATTTTTTTCACAAATACGCGTTTTTATTTATTAGAGAACTGAAGTTTTTGACACTCCCTGTGTTAGGAACAACTTTGTTGAATAATTTTCTGCCAGCGTAATAGTTTTTAACTCAATTGTGTTGATGAAAGATGGTATTGGTATTAGGATGTTAAAGGATTGGTGACTGATTGCTCATTTGTAGAGTTTTTTAAAAACTATCCAACTTTTATTGCTTTAAATATTTATATAGCAAATTTTAGTTTATTTGTTTATTTACTTATTATTATTATTTTTTTTTTTTTTTGGTTTTATTGATAAATTTTATCCACTGTCAACTATACTAAAAATTTTTCTTTTCCAGATAATAGGTTGACTGTAAATATTCACTCTGCAAATTATCTGTAAAATTTTCAATATATTAAATATTCTTTCAAATCCTTGTGTAATTAAGAATTGTGTGATCTCTGGGGTGAATAATGGTCAGCGTTCCATCCTCACTTTTTTACAAGTTCTTGCAGTATTGGTTTTAAGGTACTGATGAGAATGGATTAGTTATTTTGATGATTTGTTTGTTATAGCATTAAATTTTTGCATATTTGTAATAAATCTTTAAATAAGTTATTTTATACGATTTTAGTTTGTTTTAAAGCTCCTTAAAGATATTCAAAATTGCGTGATATTAGATTCTAAAGATATAAATGAAATTCTGAAGCAAATGAAGAAAAATACACCTGGACCATTACCTGAGAAAAACATTGAAAAAGAAAAAGAACTGCCTCAGCTACCAATAGAAGAAGTAATCCAACCAGAAGTCCAACAAGATACTGAAAATATACCAACTATAACAGTGGGTAAGGAGAGCAAAATATTAAATCTTGATGCAAATCAACCCATTATTGTACAATTGTCTTCAAAGCATAGCGTTCCACTAGTAGAAAATCAGTCAAATGAAAACATTAATTCTGAAGAAAAAAAAGAAAATTCAAATATTAGTGAATGTGAATTCATGAGGCCATTACATAAAGAAAACAAGGAAACATTTACTTCTGAAAAAATTAAGAACAGCGATGACGATGGTGATGAAGGTTACGTTGAAAGTTCCTGCAGTTCACCACAAGAATTTATCATCAATACTGAGCAAGAATATAATCCTGTTGATGATGAGTCAGCAAAATTGTCTTCAGATCATTGTCCATATATAGTTGCTCGTGGATATACCGCTAAGAGGAAGGATGAGCTCCATCTACCTTTAGGTAAATATTATGTGCTTATAATATTATTTTTATAAAAAGGGTACACCACTAATATTATCGCTCATATCCATGAGCGCATAGATATAAATATTTTAAAAAGGGATTGGAGTTACGTGATCCCCAACCAAAGTACAAGACGGGTATTTTCCTTGTTAGGTCTCGTCAGTTGTACATACTGATTGGTAAAGAAGCATGGGGGAAATCTTACTGCTAACTCAAAATTTAAATAGAATCAATCAAAAAAGGTGAACGCCACTAATAGTATCACTAAAATCCATCAGAACATAAGTATAAAATTTTAAAAATGAGTTTGAGTTATATGATCCCCAATTTAATAATATACTTTGGCTAGAAACTTGACAAATTTTTAAAGAAAATTCTTGTTTTTTTTTTTTGTTACAGGGCGAGAGTATGTCTAAATATGATGATTTCTCCTAATTACAACTATTTTAGCATTTTCTCAAAATACTTTTATTGACTTTTTTTTAATTTAAGATGAATTTAAACTGTCATTTACATAAAATTTTGCTACCAGGGGCCTGAACCCTGAAATTTGGTCAAAGATAACTTATTTCCAATTTTTAAGAAAATATTTTGCAATGTTAGAAAGCGTTATTCTCCTGCCATTTTGAAAATGAAATTCTGCCTGTGAATTTTGATATCCCCTTCGCACACAATCAAAGAATTAATATTGTCCTTACTGGTAAAAAGTATGTTTGGAATCGTGTTGCAATGACAATTTTATTAACATTTGTGGACAGAGCACATCAGACAAATAAAAATTTCAGGAAGAACCCAATAATTTGTGAGGTATGGTGACATACCTTTTATTGCCAGTCTCTTTACTTTCAACTTATAGTTGAAATGATATAAACATTCGCACTACGAACGTATGCAGTATTTCGTCAAAATGACTATCTGTGCATGTATTTTTACATAACATGCCTATATCAATAAATTATTGCTTTTTATTTATTGATCTTGCATCAGCACATTTTTGAGTCAAATAACAATTCTTGTAATTTTCATTCCTGAATAATCATTGGTCATTCTCCTGCCATAAGAATTTGCTAAAGTACCTGAGCTGCGATGGTTTGATGAAAACAGTCAAATTTCTGATGTCCACATACAGGTGCTTAAAGAGGATTGAATTTTTGATTTTTCATAAAAATCAATAGAATATGGCTTAATTTGATAACTAAGTAAAAATTTATGTAAAAATTCTGGTAAAATTTATAAATAAGTTAGTTAGAGAGATATGATAATAGTTTTATGTTATTTAGACCCCTATCATGAATAATGCCTCACCTGCATATCTCATTTATTTTGACAAACAAACCCTTGGGAACTTATTTCGATGTATTAAATTACGTTATGTTTTTATCTATCTAATAACTGGTTGTTATTACGTAAAAATTTTTCCATGTTTGAGTTGTTTGCAAAAATAATTTAATGAGCATAGCAATTTCTCTGAAATTGCTGACAAAAATATAGCATTATTAGCATCAAATTTTGTATTGTAAGGATTTTAACCTTGTTCAGAAAGTGCTTTAATATAGACCCATATGCCTTTAAAGTTCTTGAAGTTATGGTCTTTGAAGCAAGAACCTTTAGAAGATAATGAATTAAAAATTCCCCTAGATGGCTCAATTAAGATTGAATTTCCTTATTTAACCACAATGATGTATTTCCTATACAAGCCTTAGACAAGTTTTTTGTTTTTTTGCTTTGGTAATCCAAGTGGAATTCTTTGATTTGCATTTAATATTTACATGGAGTCTTTACATATGTAGCAGTATCTAATTTTAACATTGGTAAAAAAGTATATCCTGACTTTAGAAAAACTTAGTCTTATTGCATAAGTTTGCAAAGTTGTAAAAAAAAAATTAAACAAATCAGTTTTCTCATTAAAAATATGAGTTTTAAGTATTGGAATTATTTTTTTTGTTACCTTTATCTCTTGAGGAATTAAGACTTGCTTACTTTATAGGATCTGAGGTTTTAGTATTGGAAGATAAAGATGATAGAAATTATGTGATAGCAGTGAGTAAACATGGACAGGAGTTGGATCGAGGTTGGATACCTTCATTCTGTTTACAAAGAAAAGAGGATGCAATTGATATTACCTCAGATAAAGGTTTTATTTTGGTTATATTTATTTAGTTGTTGAAGGTTTTTGTGGTTTGGAATTAAGTCATTCAGAAATTTTTTCTTTGTAAAAGTGCTTCTTGAATCTTAGGATGTAATAAATATAAAATTTTTATATCATGATTTGTTAGTGGGACCCATGTCTGTCTTTTTTTTTTGTCTGTAACACTTTTTCTCAGTTACAGTTAATTTGCCTAGATTTGGTGAGTTAAAAATATGGTTAGTTAAAAATGTGGTTAGTTAAAAAGCAATTTCAGTGTAATTTTTTCAAAAGCTATTGAAGTTAGCATTAACAGATGTTAGCCCATATGACAAAAAGGACATTGTTTTTTTTTTTAATAACATATTGTTGGGATATCTTATTTGTTTGATAATTTTAGATGTAAGTCATATTTTTAAAAAGTTGGGAAGAAAGGTCAAGTTAAGTCAAAAATTAACTTTTTTTTTTTCTTTCAAAAACATCAATTTCATTTCTGCCCCAATTTCCATCATAGATTATTTTGAGTCTCAAGAAGTTATTTTTTGATTCTTACAGAATTTTTTATATTTTTAAAATAAATAATGGATCAGAAAGAAATACTTTTCTATTTTTCCCAAAAATGTAAAATTTTGATATTTGATTGGTATTTGAAAATTCCAATTTTGTTAATTTTAACATGACAGAACTTTTTATCTAGCTCTGTACCCATGCTCCTAAACTGCTGGTCAAATGCGGTAGAAAAAAATTTCCATTTTTTTTTGGATTTGTCGAAGTTCTTAACTCATTCAGCCCGTCTATGAAAATAGTAAAATATGTAGTCACAAATTTTGTGAATCAACAAATTTAGACGACATGTTTAAAAACTCAATTTAGAGTAACAAAAGGCAAGCAAGATGGCACATATTATATGCCATTGTAAAGCTATATAGTTTCTCTATAAAAAAAAAAAGACTTGGGAACAACTATTTACAAATTATACGGAACCGATACAGATTTTTTTTGAAAAATGGTCAGGAAAAATAATAAAAAAGAGTAAAATTATTTGATTCTGATATCATTGAAAACCTGAGATATATAGCTTTATAACAATATATGATAAGCCATGGTTTATGAATAAAAACATAATTTGTGGTCAATAATACTGCTCATAAAAATTGCTATAAAATATAAGAATATGACAAAATATAAAAATATAACAATGATGTCCAATTATTAAAAAGCCTTCTTTTGGGTGCAAATACACATTGCATGATTTACATTTATATTTTGTACGCTTTCCGTTGGTTGGTATGCTGCATATCATGCAATTATGGTCATGTTCGTCCCACGTGACGAGATGTGCGGTCTGTGTAACGTTGCTGAAACGATTATTTGGTTTTTTTACAACATGCATTTTCTAATCAGCTGGAATAATTTGTGAAGCTTCATCAAGAAGTTGATTTATTAGATCCTTCTTGAATTTAAACAAAGAAATTCGTTTTGACCTTTCACTGCGCGTCAAACAATACAATATATACGCGTTTGCTTGGCTTATCTCAAAACACCACATAAACATCCACTTCCACCACTTTATTGTGTTTCTATTGAACATATTATAATATGACAACATTTGGTCCATGCGGTCACACCCATTCATTGCATTGTTATATTTGGATATAATGTCTGGCTTGGTGACTAACACCCTGCGCTTATTTGGTTTTTTGGATTCGCCTTTCATAACATTTGTCGACACAGCAACAACTGGCTTTCTTGCCTTTTTAAAGTTTTTTAATAAAGCGTTTAAAAATGGTTCAATTTTGTCTTTCTTGGCTGCCTCCACGTTCATTGAAATCACATGTAACATTGTTGAATACAATGATTCGAAACGGTTTCGCAAAAAAATCTTATTGTACCAAGGAGTGTAATTGATAGTTTCTAATGACCAATTGTTATAAAGATTTGGTTTACGGTCTGTACCCATGGAGATTAGAATGGCAAACAATTTCAAAAGCTCGTATCGGGTTTCCATTCAGTGTATTTTGATTGTGGTTTTAATGGTATATTCTGTTGCAATTTTACTTGAGCCAAATCATTTATCATTTGAACAACAGCTTCCTGTATATCTATGTCGATTAGTTCAGTGAAACAAGCTAGTTCATTAGATAAATCATCTAACTCTGCATTTACTCCTGGAGTTTTAGCTGGCAGAAACCAAAACTCATGTACATCATCATCACCAACAATTCCAATCCAAATGTCTGAATCAGAATCATCCAACATTTTAAAAAAGTTGTTTACAAAGCGTCTGTTGATCTCACATTCCTGTGAGATCTTGAAAACAAAATATTACGTGTGTAAGTGACCTAACCTTAGAGTGTAAAACCCAGTGTTCATTGAGAATTTTAATTTTTTGTGTGACTGAAGCAAAATCACTGAGCTGCTCACAGCGGCTCGCGATGCTGAATGAGTTAATGATGTTAGGAAATATTATTTCTAACATGTCAGTGCTTTTAAAGATTTTGTTTTGTGCATTACTTAGGCCCTAAAGTAGGTAAAATTTGCTCCCAAAAATGTCATCTGGTTTTTTCTTTAAAACTTTTTGTTATGTTAAAAAATATAATTTTGACATAATATAATTTTTTGATTATTTTATTATGCTCAATATGCGAAATTGGTATGGAAATAAAAGTGCTCAATTCTAGTTACTAACCCTATCAATATCTTTTTAGGAGGTGTAAGAGTAGTAATTTATTTTCTATAACTACTGCTACAATTTCATATTTTAAAACAAGTGCTGTAAATAACATATGAGTAACGATTGAAATAGATAGAGTCACTCATACAGATTCCTGACCAAAGGAGTGACACCTAAACTAAACTAAAAACTAAAATATTTTTTGATATAATTTTTCTCAGGAGCTCTTGTTAGAAACAAATTTTGTATGATGCTAAAAACATATGAATATTTTAATATTTCTATTGTGTTTGAAATTTTGCTTGGCGCATTTCTTGAGTCAAAAAAAATTTATTCTGCTGTGTATTAGTCCCTAAACAGATTAAACTTGTTATGTAAGATGTTGTCAGTATAGCAGTCATTTTGAGCTCAGATTGTTATTGTATGTGAGAAGAATTATCCATCAAGGGCCCATTGAGTTTTGAGCTCAGATTGTAAATGTATATGAGAAGAATTACCCATCAACGATCCATCAGGGACATCTTTACTATAAATATTTTAAGTGAAAAAAAATTTGAGCACTTTTGCACGAAGCTGCAAGGATCATTGGTCCAAATGACTTTCTGCAAAAAAATTTTCTTTTCAATATTATACCTCTTTTGCTGAGACTTTATAAAAAGCACAATTTCACTTAAGACTAAACCTGCTAAAATTTTAAGAGCTAATCTGCTGAAATAAAATAGTATCTCTATTTTCTCAAATCATTTGGGTACTGACTGGGGATCTAAAAGTCACTTGCCATTGCTTTAAATGATAGTGAAAGTTAACTCAATGGCTATATGGTTTGCGAAATATATTTTTGATGGCATGATGGCTATCATGAAAAAAATCCTTACTTTACAACTTTGAGTAAATTTTGTAAACTAAAATCTTTGATTGATTATGCCGCTTTAATCAGTCTTTTTATCCATTTACCAGTTTAATTATAGTTTAATTTCTTATAATTCAGCTTTTAACTGAATTATAAGAAATTTCACATGACTTTTTATACGCACTCATAAATTTTCTAAAAAAAACTTTAAAAGTACTTCTTGTACAAAAAACAAGATAATATTTTTATGTAATTAAGCTTATAAAAGCAAGTTTTTAATAATAGAAATACGTGCATTATACTAAAAATATTTTTTGATTTATTCCATAGCTAAGCCTGCAGAAATAACCTCTCCATTAAATTCATGTACAGCTACTGAAGGTAACCCTGCACAACTTTCTATAAAAATTGGAGGATATCCAAAACCAGAAGTGTCATGGTATCTTGATGGCTTACCTGTACGCAATGACATCCATCATCGTATCTACGAACAAGGTGATAGCATTACTTTAAATATTTTACCAGCTGTTATAGATGATGAGGGGATTTACACTGTTAAAGTAGTAAATGCACTTGGATCTGCAAGCTGTCAAGCAGAATTTATTGTTGAATGTAAGTAAAATTTGGTACACAAAATTTTTCATATTTTAACTCATCCTTTTTACACATTATGGTTTTAATGATATAATTCCTATCTCTAGGACCATGTCATATTTCAATACTGTCATCACCTTAGTCTTTAATTCTTCTGGGTAAAATAAAATGCTTTATTTTTTTATTTTTCATAAAAAAACTTGTGAAAACTAAATAAAACTATTTTCGTTACTTTAAAGTTCTGAATTTCCCTCTTATTTTATGTGATTTACCACAGTCAGTTTTCAATGATTTTTTTTTTGGACTTCTTTTTTTTTCGACTTCATAGGACCCGAGAGGGTCCTATGAAGTCACCAATATTTGACAAAATAGGTTCAAATTTTGAAATTTTCTCTTTAAACCATGTATTATACATTTTTAAACTTTTGCATGAAGTTAGAGACTTTGTCCATATGACCACCTGTAAAAATTTTCTATTAACACATATGGCGATCTTCCAAAAACGCTTCTTTTTCATTACTAGACCCTAATATGATCATATTTGAGATCGAAAACAATGCTTTTATTTTGATTTTGATATTTTGATAACATTTTTGAAAAAAATATGATCATACGTTGTATTTGATTAAATAAAGTTCTAAAGGTCATTTAGAGACTGATTTTACATATTCTTAGGATCTTTTAGAATTGCTTGGTTTTTTTTCTCTGCAAAGGTTTCCCACTATAAAGCATGTATTATATATTATACACTGCTAAGTGTCATCTTTTTCTATATATGTTAATAATGTTCTTAGGTATTTGTTTACAAGTTAAGCTATTTTTTGAGCCATACATTTATTGACAGTTCTATAAACTCAGTACAGTCCTTGCTACTGTCATTCGTCCTTGCTAGTTTTAATTGGTATTTTTTTGAGTTAATGAGGAATAATGGTTACTAATGAGGAAATTGTGGCAGCGCTTGATTTAAAAAAAATTCTTGTTGACCTGATTTTTGGCTAAACGAAGCAAAATTTGATGTTTTGCATGTAGTTAGCTGTCAAGGATTTGATAAAAATGGCCAATTTTAGATGATTTTAAAGAACATAAATATTTAAAAAATTATTGCCTGAAGATAGCATTTTGTAGATTAAGTTACATGACTGCATTTCTGAGTTAACGAATATCAATTTCAAATTTTTTGGATAAAAGAAGCAGAAATTTTTTGGCATTTTTTATCTTTTATTCTCTACCTTATTCTGTATTTTTCCTATTTTTTAAGTGGCCTGGGTCCATGATTGTTCTGGATGATTTAAATGTAGTTGAATTTATTTCAGCTGACGAATCCTCTATGAGTGGATTCAGTGATTTTGATTCTGATGATGTTGTTAAGCCACCAAAGCAAATTCAAAATGAAAGGTAATTATTTTCTCCAGAAAATCCATATTCGTTTATATAAATAAGTGTGATTAGAAAATGGTAGACTTGTTGTATAAAAATTCTTTTGCTTTATTGTCTGTAAAATTTGCAATTAAATTCACAAAAGTTTAGTCTGACAAAATTTAATTATTACATTTTATCTTTTTTTATTTAATTTGCGTGATAGAAAATAATTCGTCTTTCTGTCCATCCAATCATTTGCCTCAAAAGCAGTTCCTTATTTTTTTTGCAAATTTTTCAAAATCAGTTATCGTTTATTGAAATTTTAAATGAAGTTAAAGGAACATAAATGAATCTTTTGACCCAAACTGGGTTAAATTTATGGCTTTATCCAGCAGATATCAGTGTATTTACTTCTCTTAAAAATACCATTTCTGATAAATTGGGTATGTCGGCCATTTTGTCACTTTGTCACTTTGTCATTTGGTCATTTTGCCACCCAGTCCCCAGGACCCAGAGCATGGTTATTTCATGAGACTTAAAAACAAAATTTATGAACTTTTTTTTTCAAAATTTTTTCCTAAATTTTTTTTAAAATTTGCTTGAAGTATATTTTCTCTTAACATAGTCACCTTTTGAAAGTTCTTTTTCCCTCCTCTTGTGCCTTGCGACTTTTCAAACTTTGTCGAAAAATGACGTTTTTTTGATATTTTTCAAGAATTTGTTTTTCGATTTGGCTGAACTTTTGTTTAATAGCTGAAAATAATATTTTTGATTACTTTTTGCATTTTGGCAATTTTGAAAATGTTATTGGGCTCAATCCTGAAATATTTTAGGCATAAAATCTGCATCTTTTGGAAGCTTTCCAGTAATTTATCAGCATGTGGCTCAGAAGTAGGTCATGCCGTGAGTGGTCATCTCTTAATAAGTTCGACTTTCAATGATCTGCCATTATGGTAAATAAATAAGTTAAAAAAAAATACCCTTATGGCCACCTGCCGTAAATTATTATTCCCGGAATCTGGACTATGAAACTACCTCATTTTAGGCTTAAAAGCAGATTATTTTTGACATTTTCTAAATATTTTTTTTATTTGGAGCTGAAAATTAAATTTTATGTTAATTTTTCTCCTACGTTTAAATGTAGGAACTTTGGGTATTATAAACAATTTTTGGGTGTGGCATGCCCAAAATGCGACAGTACTAAATTTTTTTTAAAGTTGTGTCCTCCAATTAAGCTGCAACTTTAGTAATGCTTTTAAATATTTTGAATATTTTTTTAAAATTTAAGATATAAAACTTTAGAACCAGAGTCGATTAGTCACTAGTGCTTGCTTTAATTGATCTTGGCACTTCTTGGTCATATTTTGGCATCAGTTTATAAAAATTTCAACTGAGTAGGTCTCCAAAAATATTTTTTTGAGGAGTACATTGTCTTATGCGGAAAAAAATACTGGGGTATGTTTTTTACAAAACAAGTATGGTACCATATCTCCACAATTCCTCATTTTTATCAAACTTTACAACCTCATTTGTGTTTTTGGGGTATTAAAAATAATCCTAAAGATCACAATTTTTCTGCGTTTAAGAATTTAAGTGTATGATTTTTTTAAAGTGACTATTTTCATGTTGTTGTTTCAAAAGTATTGTACCACTGTACAGATTGTATAGATTTACTATTTATTCCTGAGGACAAAAAGCTGGGGGTTGTTCAAATGGCGAACCCCAATCACTAGTACTGAGCTGCAATTCAAATGCAGCGTTTCTCAGTTATAAGTTTTAAGTGACATGCTTTCTTAGAATCAAATGTTTAAAAATCACTATATTGCGTTTATTTTATTTATTTTTTTATTTTTTTTTTTAATGAGTGAATTTTTTAAAAATTAATATATGATTATCAGGTAGAGAGAATGGTTTTCTGACAAACAGTGTAAGAAATTGGAGATTAAGAGAATAACTTTTGGACTGACTGTGTACATTAGAGTATTTTTCAGTGTATAAATTTTTTTGTTTATCTTTATCCATGTTTTTTTTTGGTGAATTTCATCTCATGGTATTTAATTGGGAGTATCCCAGAGCATAAACTGCTTCTGCCATTTAAGTACATTAACCTTCTGGAGACTCTAACATGACATGATCAGTCATATTGGTTGCGTATAATGCAGAATATGGGAAGTTATATATTTGCATTAAACTACACAAGAGTATAAATGGTAGATTTTGCGTTTTGTAGGTATTTAACAAACATTATTATCCAAGCAAAAATATCGACTTAAAATAAAATTATAACTTAAAAAATAATGTGTGTACGATCTCGTACAAAGAAAGTCAGCATATGACAGCAATAATATGTTGTATTATCGTAATCTCGTACGCCTATTTTTGAGCCCTGTTGAGTACCTGGTTAGGACCACAAGAATTATTTAACGCCACAAAATTTTTTATAATTTGTATAAATTTTTATTTAGGGCTCTGTCTTCCATTGGCGAAGTAGTATCTTTTGTTGCACAAGATGATCCACCATCTTTTACAATTCGTTTGAAAGATTGTCAAACCTCTGTTGGTTCAAAATGTTCATTTATTATTCAAGTTAAAGGTGAACCAACTGTTGCTTGGTATTTGAATAAAGAAAAACTTCAAAGAGATAAGAATATTTTTTTTTTGTCGCAAGGCCCTGTACATACTCTTAACATTTTTAGTATTAAAAAAGAACATGCTGGTATTTTGAAATGTGTTTTAAGCAATCCTACTGGAACTGTTGATTGCCAGTGTCGGGTAGATGTTCAAGATGGATCTATAAATGCTCCTGTCATATTATCTAAATCAGATATTATTAATGTTGACGAAAGTAATGATGCAGAGTTTCTTGTTGTTTTTTCATCTAAAACACAACCCTCTATTAACTGGTACCATGGTCAGATTCACCTTACAAAAGAATATGGAGTTGATATGGAAGCTACAAATTCAATGTGCAAGATGACTCTACCTGAAGTAACCAGGGACGACGCAGGAATTTATGAATGTATTATTGAAAACAGTGATGGAAAAACTAGATGTTCCTTGACTCTCAATGTTTCCAGCGTAGAAATGAAACGAACAAGTTTAATTCCAATTGAAATGCTGTCAGATATTAATCCTGGACCACCTCAGATATTAACTCATTTTATGGATAAAGATGTGTACGAAGGAGACATAGCAACATTTCAAATCCATGGTGTTGGGATACCAAAGCCAGAAGTTAAATGGTTTCATGAAGATAATGAAATAGATATAGAAAATTTTAACTATAAATTTGAAATTTCTTCTGAAAAATTTAGGATGACAATCCCCATTGCTAGTGTAGCAGACTCTGGAACATATACATGTAAACTAAGTAACATTCATGGTGATGTAAGCTTTACAGGAGCTATTATGGTCCATGAGAGCATTTATGCTCCAAAGTTTGTAGAACATTCCCAAGATGTTGTAGTTGTTCCTGGAGAAACATGTCAATTGAATGCCATGATTAAGGGTAAGCCAATGCCCACAGTAGAATGGTATAAAAATAACAAATCGATAGCTGAAGATACTGATTATAAATTTCACAATGATGGAATTTTGCATTCGCTATATATTCCTTACACAACAATGTCTCATGTGGGTATGTATAAATGTGCTGCTTTTAACAACGCAGGAGAGTCAGCATGTGTGATGAATGTTAATCTTGATACTGGTGAAGATGTACCGAGATTTCCTCAGCCTCTTTGTGATATAAATGCAGTGAATGGAGATATCGTTAAATTAGACGTGGTCATTACAGGGTCTCCATTGCCTTGTGTGAGATGGTTTAAATCTGGAGAACCTATTTCCATGGGTAAAAAATATAAATGTGAGCAGATTGGCAATACATTTTCGCTTTTGATTGAAGGTGTTACTATTGATGACAGTGGAATGTATAAATGTCATGCAGAAAATGATATGGGAGAGAGTTTATGTGAATGCAATGTTGCAGTTGGTACTGGAAGCAGCATTCCTAAGTTTATCAAGCCATTAAATAACATCATTGTCCCATTACACAAAAAAGGTGCCCAACTTAGTGTTATTGTAACAGGTCAACCTGCTCCTGATGTATTGTTTTATAAAAATGGCTCAGTTATTGAATCTACACCACGGTTACGTGTATTACATGAGCAGTATACTCACTCTCTATTGTGGAAATATGTACAAGTTGTCGATGAAGGTGAATATTGGGCCATTGCAACAAATACAGAGGGAGAAGATGTAACTCACTCAAAATTAACGGTACAGTCAAGTGCAATGGCACCAGAATTCACTGAATGTCAAACAGAATATATTGTCGAAAAAGGTTCCAGCATTGTTTTAACTTCAAAAGTGATTGGTATTCCTCAACCTGAGGTCACATGGTATAAGGGTTCTACATTGCTACAGAATGGAGAAAATATCACAATTTTAAATTCTAACGGCTTATCAAGTTTAACAATGAAGGAAGCAAAACTATTGGATGCTGGAGAGTATAGTTGTGTAGCATCAAATTCATTGTTTACTATAAAATCCCCAATTGAGGTAATAGTTAAGGGAAAAAAGCATTCAATTGGCCTGTCAAATAGTTTTAACAAACCTCCATCAAAAAAAGAGAGAAATCTCAATTATTCAAAAAGTTTTATGGATCCAAAAAGATTATCAACAAAATCCGCAAATGGGCCAAAGTTTTTGCAAAGCTTCCACGATTGTTACATAACAGCAGGAGAAGAATTACTTCTGCAAACTTGTATATCTGGTAATCCGTTTCCGGAAGTCAGATGGTATAAGCAGGATAAACTATTGACTGATACAAAAAATTTGAAAATAGTTTCAGAATCAGCAAGCGGAAAATGTTTTATGAAAATAACAAAATCATTGAAAAGTGATTCAGGCGAGTATGAATGTGTTGCAAAGAACAAACATGGAGAGACAAGTATTTCATGTGAATGTTATGTTAAAGATCCATCACATGCAAAAATATCTCGAGATGTTATTGGTGATATTACAAAACCTGTTATTTCAAATATTCCCCAAGGCTATCATGTGACTTCAGGGGACAGCATATCCATTACTTTTAATATTTCTGGCAATCCTCAACCTCTTGTCAATGTTTATAAGGAGGATAAGCCTTATGTTTTGCCTTCACGATTTCAAGCTACCCTCTCCCTTGGTGTGTATAACTTGTGCATATCTAAGTGCTTAACAAGTGATGAAGCTGTTTATAAATTTATTGCATCAAATTCTGCTGGGGAATATTGTTGTACTGTTGAGTTGCTTGTTGATGACTCATCAGAGTTGGAGGTTATAGAGAGGACTATCGTTGCTGAGCGAAAACATAAAATATCTTATGCTGCAGAACGTAATAGAAAATTATCAGATGCAGTAGAGACTATTGATGGTAGAAGTTCAACCAATTTACAAAAATCAAATAGTTTAGTTAGTGATGGAAGGAAATCAAGCACTTTGCAAAAAACAGATAGTATAATTGAGAACGGAAATAGTAATGGTTCAACAACATCTGATGAAGAACCACAAAAAAGAAATTCTATAGCTAATGTCAAAAAAAGACGATCTGTAGCAAAAGAAACTTTATCTGTTGAAAGTATTAAAGGAAAGAAGCATAGAGAGAGTGACTTCTCATCAGATGATGAAGGTGAATTAACAGAATCAAAAGAAGAGAATAAAATAAATGAATCTTTATGTGCCTCTGCTGTTGAAGAAGTTGTAGAACAACTACCTGATCTAATGCCTTTGGAGGAAATACCTAGTAATTTGAAAACAGATAGTACTAATGAAGGATTAATTTTCGAGGAAGCAAATACCAAATTATCCTCTGAAGAATTAACTGAAAATTTGAAAGAAATTACTGTTGGTGAAAAAATAGCTACAAGAGAATTTACAAGTAATGAACTAAAAAGAGTAGAAAAGCCATCATTTGTTGATCCGATTGATTCTTTAACAATACCATTTGGTAAACCATTAATAATTTACCTGAAAACTATTGGTTATCCAAAACCAACTGCAAAGTGGTACAAGGATGGAAAGGAACTTTCAAATAAAATTGGGTACACATTTGAAAACAATGATGATATGTTTACACTTAAATTAGCTGCTTTACGGAGCCTACAGGCAGGTGAATATATCTGTAAAATTGAAAATGTACATGGTTGCACGCAGCATTCTGTAAAAGTGGAAATTATATCAGTACTAAGTAAGCCTGAATGGGTAAAAAAGCTTCAAGATCAGATTGTCACTGAAGGTGAAACTATTGAAATGGAAGTAGAAATTAAGGCCCAACCATTGGCAGAGATACAATTCTATCAAGAAAATAGGCTGTTGCATTCCACGGACAGAGTTTTAATAACATCAGATAAGGAGACAGGTGTTCATACTGTGGTAATTAAGGAGTGCAATTTTAGAGATAGTAAAACATACAAATGCATTGCTAAGAACACACAGGGATCAATTACTTGTATGGGAACTATTAAGGTTCAAGAAACACAACTTGCACCAAAATTTATTACACCTTTACAAGATTGTATTATCATGGAAACACATGACCTGAAATTAAAAGTAGAGACAACTGGAAAACCACGACCACTCACTGAATGGTTCTTTAATGGTAAAATCTTGAAGCCCTCAAATCGTGTGAAATTACGAACTGAACGAGAATCAAGCACATTGCAGATCACAAAGTGTAAGTTTCATGACAGTGGTGTTTATAAAGCTGTATCTTCAAATTTTTCTGGTGAAGCAGTTACAACTTGTAAGTTAGAAATCACTGAAGAAACTAAGATCCCAGACTTTATTTATATCCCAAAAAGTATGAAAACTGTTGAAGGTCGTTCAAGCACGATGCGCATAACTTTCTCTGGGAAACCAGAGCCAAAAGTTGAATGGTCTCTTGGTGGGGAACCTGTATCTTCTCGAGCAGAAATAAAGATTGAGCCTGGTAAAACCTCATTGCTTATTAAAGATGTTGATATCACTGATCAAGGTGTATATCTATGCACTATTACAAATAAGGTGGGTACAAAGGAATGTAGTATAAAACTTTCTGTTGAAGAAACTCTATTAAGACCTGTGTTTCTCCAAAAACTTCGAGATCTTACCATTGTAGAGAGTGAAGACTTAAATTTATTTGTAGAGGTTAAAGGTAAGCCACCACCAGTGGTGTCCTGGTATAAAAATGATAAATTGCTTGATTCTGATCTAGTCACTTATGATGACCAGTTTGTTAAACTATGTTTACCTAATTGTTCATCTGATGATACTGCCTGGTTTAAAGCACTTGCTAAAAATTCAGTTGGTGAATCTGTTACTAAAGCTAGAGTCACTATTGAAGAGATGACAATTCCACCAAGTATATCAGCTACTTGTGATGCTCAAATAACTGCTGCTTGCCAAGAAACAATTAAGTTTGATCTTATTGTTAATGGTATACCAAAGCCTACGTTACAATGGTTTAAAGATGAAAAGTTATTAGATTCAATGAAAAATATTGTTGTCACTTCAGACGGTCAAAATTTTAGTCTTCAGTTGCTAGATATTAAAAAGACTGATTCTGGAACATATAAATGTGAAGCATCTAATAAGGCTGGTGTGGATAAGACTGAGTTTACATTGACTGTAAAGAATACAGTTGTAGCTCCATTATTTGTGAAAAAACCATCAGCAGAAATGCAATTATTTGTACATGATACGTTTATTATTGAATTTATTGTCCAAGGTCAACCTTCCCCAATAATCCAAGTAGCAAAGGATGAAAAAAAACTTCCACAAAGAATTATTCATGAGTATACAACTGAGGATGGTAAGGGTGTGCTTAAGATACCAAACCTTTCAAAATCAGATGAAGGCTTGTATAAGATTACAGCATCAAATAGTAGGGGTTCAACCTTTTTCACTGTTTGTCTACTAGTAAATATACAAGAAAGTATGAGTTTTATAAAACCGCTTGATAATATATCAGTAATAGACGGAGAAAATGCTGTCTTAGAAGTTATGTTTAAAGGTGATGTGGTTGATGTAGACTGGTATAAAGACAATGAATATATTGATGAATCAGAAAAATATGAAATTGTAGATGAAGATGATAAATGTATATGTATTGTGCGTAAATGTACCGAGCGTGATAGCGGTACCTATCGTTGTGAAATACTTAATGAAAAGGATTCTGAAGCTTGCACTGCAGTACTTTCAGTTGTTAAAAACTTACCAGAGACAGATGGCAACAATCATACACTATCAAGTAAGTGTGATGAGAAAGATGGTATTTTTTATAAACCTGTTTTTAATAAGTATCTTGAACCAACATTTCAAACTGTTGAGGGACATGACTTTGAATTAAAGTTTTCTGTAAGTGCTAAACCTCCTCCTCAAATAACTTTATACAGAGATGGAGAAGAAATCAAATCAGATAGATGCATAATTGCTAAAGAAGTTGAAAATACTGAATACAGTGTCAAGCTGCTGAAAACAACGTTTGAAGATGAAGGAGAATATAGTGTTAAAGCTGAAAATGAAATAGGTGAGGCATGGACTAAAGGTATTTTATTGGTACAAATGCTTAAAACTTCTCCAAAGTTCATCAAACGGCCAACTGATAAAGAAATAAATGAAGGTGAAAATGTAAGATTTGAGTTGGAAGTTAGTGGCAACCCTACACCAATAGTAAAAGTTTATCTAAACGATATGTTTTTGAAAGAGGGCAATGTTAATAATCAGTCTTTTAATTTTGATATAAATTCATCCAAGCTGGAAGATATGGGGAAATACAAATTTGAAATTTTGAATGATGTTGGTCACATTCAAACTTTTGCAGATCTGTTTATACAGGAGATAGCTAAACCAGCAATATTTTGCCAACAATTGAAGGATATAATGTTAGAAGAAGGATGTGATATAACTTTAAATGTGTCAGTAGAAGGTCATCCTCCTCCTAAAGTTTCATTTTATAGAGATGGAAAGAAGATAATGGAAGACAAAAACACAGAAATATCAGTTGAAGGTAATCATGTCTTTGTTAAAATCAACGAATGTAGCTTATCCCATCGAGGCAATTATAAATGTGAAATTAGTAATGAGCTAGGTAAAGATGAATGCAATGCTGTTGTAACAGTTGTTCCACTGGGTTCAACTCCAAATATCAAGTTATCTGAATCTATTGCTGTCCAGGAAGCAAGTAGATTTGCAATAGACTTTCAACTTACGGGATATCCCATACCCACTATCAAATGTTACAAAAATGGAAATGAAATTGATTTAAAATTAATTCAGCAAGATAACAAATTTTTTTTATTTAAAGAGATGGCAGAGTTGTCGGATGATGGTGAATATACTGTAAAAGCTATCAATGAGCATGGCGAATCAGAGGTCAAAACATCTGTTGTAATTGAGCAACTGGAAAAACCACCAATATGTGAAAGTGAAGTGACAGACATTGAGCTGATTGAAGGAAATAACTTATATATTGATTTGATATTAAGGGGATATCCAAAGCCTGATTTTACATGGTTTTTTAACAATGAGGTAGTTGATGCTCTTTTTAAAACAGAACTTCAAGGTAATCACTGTATTTTGTCTTGTGAATCAGTTAAGTTAGAGAACAATGGTTTATATAAACTAGTAGCTAAAAATAAAATTGGAGAATGCACTGTCAACTGTGCAGTTAGTATACGCGAAAAACCAGAGAAGCCAAGATTTATTGAGTTATTTAAAGATTCAAAAGTTACAGAAGGTGAGGTCTTGACTATGTTTGCAAAGATTGCTGGTAAACCCACCCCTACTGTAACCTGGTACAAAAACGATAACTTGTTAACCAATAACATACACAATGAAGTTGTTGATGAATTTTTAGAATCTTCCCTCTTGTTTAATGAATTATCTATTCAAGATTCTGGTAGATACAAATGTGTTGCTGTGAATGATTTGGGACAAAAATCACATGCAGTGAAATTAAAAGTAGAAATCCCTATATATGCTCCTGAATTTGAATCATTTTCAGATGATGTGAAAAAATATGAAGGCCAAGAAATGTCTTTGACAGCGCAATGTAGTGGGACCTCACCATTTTCTCCAAAATGGACAAAAGATGGTAAAGTAATACACAACACTTCCACAACAAGGATAAGTAAAACAGAATGTTTATTTGTACTTAAAGTACCACATCCAGTTTTAAACCACTCAGGTTTATATGAACTTGAAGTGAGCAATAAAACTGGAGCATGTAACCATCAATGGAATGTTGCTATATCAGAAGCACCAATTGTTCCATCATTTATCTTAAAATTGCGAGATGTTAGTATTGCAGAAGGAAAAAATTTTGAAACAGCTGTAAAAGTATCTGGTAAACCTGATCCAGAGTTGAAATGGTATCTCAATGAAACTTTACTCGAAAATAATGAAATAACTAGATTTCATACAAGACCTGATAGAAAGTCTGTTTTTCACATAGCCTCAATAACGCAGGAGTTTGCTGGCCGACTAACATGTGAAGCTATCAATAGTGGTGGATCTGTGAAATCTAGCTGTCAGTTAAAGGTAAAGGAAAACACTATACTGCCAGAATTTATGTTGGAATTGAAAGATTTGAAAATAGCTGAAGGAGAAGAAGCAGTTTTGCATTGCAAAGTAACGGGTAAACCTATTCCCATTTGTACCTGGAGTAAAGGCAATAACAAAATAATAGCAAATGATAGAATAAAGATAATGAAGAGTGAAAATGAACATTCTCTAATTATTGATAATGCAGTAGTAGCAGACCAAGGGAAGTATAAAATAACGGCTAAGAATGCTAGAGGTGAGAAGTCCTCATTTGTGACTCTGTCTGTAACCAAAAAAATTGCAGCACCTGTATTTATCTCGGCACTTCAACCAATTGCTATTAATGAGAATGATACTATGACTTTGGTTGCTGAATTAGTAGGATATCCTAACCCAAATGTTTATTGGAAACATGATGGAGTTGATATTGATATTACAGATACTCAATATATAATAAACGAAAGCGATGGCAAGGTTAAACTTGTTGTGAACCATGTCAATTTAAAAAATAATGGAGTCTATTCTTGTACTGCTGTTAATGAAGAAGGTGAAGTCACTACATCAGCTTATGTTGAGGTGTCTGAACTCTCTCTTGCACCTATTTTTACTCTAGAACTCCAAGATAGTGAGATCAATGTAGATGATGATATTATTCTCACAGTTTCAATTCAAGGTGTACCAACAGCACAAGTTAGTTTTTACAAAGATAAACAGCTACTTCAGAATGATGATGGAATATCTATAGTCCAGGATGGGGAGCAATGGACAGTTATTTTAGAAGAGGCAGAAGTTGAAGATGGAGGACTCTTTGAATGCGTTGCAAAAAATTCTGCTGGAGAAACAATGTCGTGTTGTAATGTTGTAGTATCAAAAGTTTTAAAAAAGCCATCTATTCTACCTCTAGATGGTATAAACACTATTTCCACAAAAATTGGTGATAGTGTTCTTTTTGAAGCTGATATTGGAGGAAATCCATTGCCTTTTGTTGAATGGGCTTGTGGTGAGATTTTGATAGATCCTAATGAGAAATATGATATCATTGAAGAGACTGATTACACAGCATTAGAGATACATAATTGTACACAAGATGATGCAGGTGATTATGTATGCATAGCTTCAAATGAAATTACTGAAGTAGAGAGTGTTTTCACGTTAATTATACACAAAACTGAAGAAAGTGAAGTGAAAATTGCCAAAGAAATTATTTTATCTGAAGTTGATTCAAAGATAAACCAACACTCTAAAGATGAAGATAAAAAAGTAATGGGTTTAGAAACTGAAGACATAACTACACTTGGAAATCAAAGTGGACACAATACAACATTAGGAGAAGTAATTTTACCAAAAGCGATTGATATAAAAGAAAGAAAAAATATTGTAAAAGAAACTTGTTTATCAAAAGACGAAACCAAAAGAACTATAGCGTCGGAAGAAATAGTTGTACCAGAAGAACAGCATGAAAATAATGCTACAATTGAAGACACTTTACAAATAAAAGCAAAAATTCCATTTGAAATAGCAACTGATCATAGTGATCTGATCAAATCTTCTCAACTAAAGAAGGAGAAAAGCAAAGTACCTCCTCCTGTTCAGAAGAAATCCAAAACAAAAATTCTTGCCTCTAAACCTATAAAAACAGAAAATTCATGTAAAGAGGAATATGAAAAAAATACTGAGAAGAGACCTATTTCAAAGAAAGATTTGGTTGATCATGGGAGACCTTCACAACCAGTACAAGTTGCTATGTAAGAATAACTTACTATCAATATTTTTGTAAGGAGATTAAACAAAAAAAAAATATTCACTTGGCTTAGAATTATTCCAATAATACATAATTATGTATGCCTTTTGTGATTATTTTAATAAGGGGTTTATTTTAAAAAGAATTCAATAATATTTTTAAAACAATATTTAAGTCACTTAAAAATCTTTATACAACACCAATAATATTAACTACTAAAACCAGGAATAGAAAAAGGAATTTTTTGGAGTTAAATTTTCCACCCCTTCAATGATTAATTAAACTCCACCTTTTAACATTAGTATCTCAGCTATTTTTTTTTACCTCACTTTTTTTGACAATGATACATGTAAACTTTTCAAAAGGATTCCGTTAGTGCAGGAGGGCTGGTGTTTTTTTAGAAGTGGGACACATATCATCATTAATTTTCAACATTTAGGCCAAATATTTGAATCCCTGTTCATATGATATTCACATTAATTTTCATCTGGTGATTTTTGCTTTTGGTTAAAAGAAATAGGTTTCAGTCACAAGTAACGCACAAGAATTTTAATTTTATAACAGGTTTATAAAGAATGTACCCTTAATTTTTTTCTAAATTTTATCTTTGATTCTATTGTCCTGCAGTAAAGGTGAAAAAATATATTGCTTGACTAAGTCAAGGAATTCATCAAATTATTCCAAATATTTTTATTGTTTTTCTCTTTTGCATATATATATTTCCATTTCCTTTTTCATTACTTTTTAAATATTCTTTCTATGAAGTGGGTGACATTTTATGAAGTGCATTTTTATTAGTTATAATGGTTTTTGCTTTTCCTTTCAACTTTTGCTGTTACTATCCCCAATGCACTACTCCTAATTAGTAATGTCTAAAACCTAAAGGAATTTGAATTTATTTTTTAGTGAATTCCAAGGAAATATTCCTCATGGTTTTGATGGTAAGAATGCTTTTTACATTTCTTTTACTTTGTTAAATAATTTATTTAATTTTATTGTTTAAAAGATATTTTAAGTAAAGGTATTTAGAATTGAAACAAAAACCTTAATTGCTTAAAGACTAAGGTTAATTGAGCCAAAATAAATAAAAAAAGCCCTGTGTATTATCATTTAAGTTGATGTCAGCGAAACTATTTAATGTGTTGACAAATCATTGCTTTATCACACGTCTTGATCATATCAGACCTTTTTTTTGGGCTTTACCTTACTTTCATTAAGGTTACCCCTTTTAAATTTAAAATTTTTAAGTTTAAATACTTCACCTGCTGCATTTTTATGTTCAGTTAATGGCTAGACCAATAAAACGGTGGGTGGTCAATTAATAAGTAAGAGATGGTTTTAGTAGCTTAGGATTTGACTGATATCAAATAATTTTTCAAGAAAAAACTAAATCTTCATAGTTAAAAATTATTCAAATTTTAACCCCTTTAACTGTTGGCTTCTTTTGTGCAATAATTTCTAGATAGTCCAAAATTTAAATTAATAATATATCTTAGCAAATCAAGCTCAATCCAGTAAATTTAGGTAAAAAGATGTTTGACTAGTGCATCAACAAATGTGTGTAAAATGTTAAATGCTTGAAATTTGCAGCATATAAATAATAGAATTAAACCTTTTTTGTTTAGTTTATAGCAGGGCTTGATATCTTAGGTAATTAGTATGTGTTTTTTCATTGTTGCATGAAATAATAAGAAGATAAACATTAAAAAAATATTTCCAAAATCAATATTTTTAAAATCAATTTTTGGTTCTAAAAGCGCATTACATTTATAGATTTCTTCTTTTTGATCATCCCAAATGAGATTTGAAATGAACGGCACCATCAGAAACAAGTAACGATTCAGATAACTTTGTTTCTATGCATTGTGTTGTGGATGTTTAATCGTTTAGCCAAAGATACAACACACGGCCCCTTTTTATTCAAGAGCTTATAACTTCAAAATATTTCCTTTGAAATAAACAATAAAAATTAAATGCCAAGATTTAAATTTAATTTTTTCAAATTTGGAAATTTTTCACTAAAAAATAAAAGTTTTTTATTAGTTTTGGAATATATTTTTGATGTTTTAGTTTTGCCCACAAGTCATGGAATAGACAGCACTGGTTCTGTTGAAGTTGCATTGTTAGTTGATACTAAACCAGCTAATAAAGATTTGGAGTTGAAAGATCACAGTATAGTGGAAGATACTTCCATTTATCTCACTAAGTCAGAAAAGAATGTTTTACCAGAAGAATCCTGCACCAACCTCCCTGAGTGTGTTGATGATACTGCACATCGACTTTCTGAAAAACCTAGTGTCCTCACCGAGTTGGAGGATGACACTGTGTTTGAAGGAGAATTTGTGGAATTAAGGGCAGAGTTCTCTGGAAGTCTTCCACTAGAATTTTCATGGTTCAAGGATGATATTGGTAAATATTTGAAATAAAAAAACAAACCAATCTGATACCATTTTGTTCAGATTTTATTATTTCTAACTAACAATTTTCATAGATCTGGCAACCACACATAAAGATTATTTGAGAATATATTAATACTATTATTTGAAAACAGGCCAATAAGGGCTGATAAAGTTCTCCTCTTGAAAAAACAGTACTTCCAAGGTGTTAATTTTAAGTTTGAAAGTGGAATCAATGTATAAGATTTCATTTTTAGTATGTTTATTGATAATCAGACTCACTTTACCAAAGTAAACTTTACAACAGGACATAAGATAAGAATGTTTCTTTTTATAAATCTGAAATTAGACATGAAATACTGGGAAAAAGGTCAGTATATGAGTTTATATCTTTAGAATTAATGGATAAATAAATTATTTAACTGTCAGAGGCTCAAAACTTGTTCTCTGCCATGAATAGCAAAAAGTGCTGTACCAAATCAGGTATCAAATATCATTGACCTTTGGTTTTTAACTTCTATTCTAGTATTAAACCCAACTGTCATGAAACTGATGATGAAATACTTAGACATATACCATGAAGACATATGGTATATGTCTAAGTATTTCAAGTATTCAAAGAAATATATATGTTTCCTTTAATCTGTTGTTCTTATTTCATTGAAATTAGCTATCCTAAGTCTTTAACCAATGCATAATTATAACTAATTAATAATATTTATATGCACTTACTAAATGTAGTTTTTTTTTGTTTATTAATGATAAGATTAATATTTTCTTTTATGCAGGTGTCAACAAGTAGTGTTTTTGTTATCTAAGCTTGGGTCCCAAGAATTCTTTTATCAATATATTTTTTTCTTTTTTAAATTTTTTTAACAGAGATTATTCACACTGGATTTATTAATAGTATATTTTTTTATATTAAGAATTGTTTGATTCACCTCGCTATGTTGTTGTAAATGAAGGACATTGGGCAATCCTTGAAATTCATGATGCAAAACTGCGTGATGAGGCTGATTATCATTGCATTGCATCCAATGAGTTTGGAGGATGTGAAACTTATTGCGAACTACTTGTTGATGGTATACTTGTTTCTATTTCAAAATTATCTAATCTCGCTAAATTTTGCTAATGACCTTGCTGAATATTCTATCAAATGCATAACTCAAGTCAATTAATTTTTAGTCAACTTTCTGGTAGGGAATCTCTGACATTTTGTTTTTAAAAATAGTACTTTAACCAATGAGTTAGCAACAAATCCCTGCTGCCATATCTGTTCCCTTTTATATATTTATGCCAGATGTTAGTAACTTAACTAATATTCTCCAGCAGAGAAGTGGATGTATAGTCAATTTGGTTTGTGCATATATTAAAACAATGTTTACATCATTTTACATCATTATATTAAAACGAAAATGTATGTTTACATCGTTTTTGCAGCATTCCATCGCAAATATTAAATTCCTAATCGAGGAGAAATATTTTGAAAAAGTTTTACCATTGCAAAGTCAGAGTACCCAGTCCCTTATGTATTTATGACAAAACGAAAGTTCATTAGAAATAAATATTGAAATTTTGAATGCGCATAGTATTTAATAAGTTTTAAAGCTAAAAATAGTGTTTACAATAAAAATTACCACAGCTTCTGCATGTTTTGCACTTCCATATTAATTTCCATTATATTCCATAATAAGATATGTTGAGATTTTTGTTTTTTTTGGTTGGTGCAAGCAGCATATAACTACTCCTTGCTTTCGTTTCTGTATCTGAAGCAAAAGCTTCAAACTTGTTTGGCTTACCCTTCAAGATAATTGCCTATTTTCAAATACTCTTGGTTTTAGACCAACAGAAAAAATAGTTTTCTTTATAATTTATTTCATTGATTTGATTAGCTGGCACTCCTACTTTACCAATAATGCTCTGTGTTTTTCTGCATGTGCATACACAAAAAATTAATTTTTTTTTTTAGAAAAACCAGCAGAAAAACTGCTGGAGTGTAATAAAGATGTTGCCAAGCAAGAAGATCTCAATATCGATGAGATTTCTGATGAAGTAGAGCCTAATAAAAGGTGACTTTCATTTTCATCATTTGCTGCTGTTTGTTTCTGATCAAAATATTGAATAAAGTTGTGTGCTTTATTCAATATTTCTTTTGACATGTTTGACAAATTAACAAACGTTTATTTCCTCAGGAAGTTTGATTGTGCCAGAACTTTCTGTTAGCTTAGAAATTCTGATAATTTTTTAATTTTTCTGATATTTTTACTTTGAGTATTTTTGACCATTTTAGGATTTTCTGTGATATTTGGAGATTTGATTATTCATTTAAAGCCTTTTGTTTTTGTCTTTCTTTTTGGGTACAAAATAAAAAATTCAACCAAGTTAAATTTACATCATGCTAAGTTTCTTAATTAAATGAACTTTCAAAGGCTTTCATATGTCTGAAACCATATTCATTCCCGTGTTACTAACCTGGAACAAATGCAGAGTTATTGGCAAAATATATATTATAGCACAAAATTTTCATCTAATTTTTTACGTAAATTTGGATGAAATCTGATATTTTTACAGTAAATTTAAATTACGCAGAAATAAATTTTTGTACATCAGATTTTCTTCATTTTAATTTTGAATACTATGGAGCTTCAATGACAACCCTAATTTTGAAATTTTAGCACTCGATTATAATTAAGTGGATAATATTTAAATTTTAATATAATTTTAATATAATTTTAAATTTTATATAATTTTTTGTTTAGCATTGAGAATAAAAGAGTTATGCAGCCATCAACTCCTGTAAAGAAACGTGGGTTTTTTGTGTTCTTTTTTAATATTTGTGGTTGAATTCTATATTCTATATTCTATAT
>JAUZNK010101232.1:0-11869 GCA_035046665.1 Euphysa ruthae
TCTACCTCCCAAATTTTAGGTTTTTTAGGAATTTTTTTGGTTGAGTTATGACCCAATATGTCAAAATTTACCACCTGACACTCACTTTTGTCCCCACTTTCTTGTCATAGAGGTTAACAGATTTTGACAGGAAATTTGCGCTTTCAAACAGTCATAACTATTGAACCGTAGCAGCTATCGAGACAAATGAGACCTTTTTGGAAATCGCATGATTTCCTCTTTCACTTGATACCAAAAGATTCTAAGTTATTGTTTTAAAAAAGGCTTGACATCCCTATTGTCATTATCAAGTTTGATAGAAAGATATTTCTTTTTAACAAAATTGCACTTTTACTATAAAACATTTTACAAAACAGTTTTTTTAAGTTATATAAAACAATAAAGCAAATACTTTGTTGGCTCTTGGTTGTAAAAAATCCCAAGTCGTTTCTTTCTATTATTAATGGTAAGAGTTTCTAAGTAGTTAATTAACATAGTTAAATTCTTGTTGTAGATATGTATGGGCGCAGTCTATAAAAAAGTTTCAAAAACTACCGGAAACTATCGATGGTTGGTGTTCGCGGGTTTCAAATGACAAGTGCACACCCTAGAAGCTAACGTTAGAAGAAACATCAAGTCTTCCAGAGTATTTTAAAACTGTGGCTGCAAAAAGGAGTGGCGAGGGAGTTAGATCTGCCTTGCACCAAATAGTGCAACTGTAACGGAAAACGTATTTAGAACTAACTTTTGAACTACTGTGTGCTGTACTTTGCATTACTTTTTTATAACAGATTTTTGCTAGAGATTTTTATTATTCTGTAAAGAATCCCTTCAAAAACCATACTTATAAAAAGGTGAAAAGTTGCCATTATGACTCGCATTATTCGCTGAAATAATATCACTTTTTCAGGTATTGACAAGTTTTGTATACTTGTGTTTTTTTTTTAATAACAAAATATGTATTTTTTCACAATATTTCAGGGGGTAAAATACTTACGCTAAAACAATAAAACACCCATAAATTTTGCAGTTTGAATGTCAGAAATTTGCACAATTATTATTAAAACAGTTTAAAATAGTT
The DNA here is from genome assembly GCA_035046665.1 of Euphysa ruthae. Lineage (NCBI taxonomy): Eukaryota > Metazoa > Cnidaria > Hydrozoa > Anthoathecata > Corymorphidae > Euphysa > Euphysa ruthae. Next base: position 1,061 of record JAUZNK010101232.1, read on the forward strand.
TTCAACAATTAACGGGAATATTTTAGCATAAGTAACTTAAAATATAGTGACTTTTCGAAAATAAATTCATGAAATAACATATTGTACAAATTCGAATGTTTTCATTCTTTTCGAATTTATTTCCTTCTGCGTTTAACAAAAATTTTAAACACACTTTAATAATTAATTGTAGTACCTAAAGAATCTTTTAAATTGATTTTTACAGTTTAACACTACCGAAAAGTTGTTCAGTTTTATGGTCCCGGTTTCAGGACCCGTATCTAATTCCCTGTTAATCTTTACATGTTCAGGGTGAAAACTAAAGAGCATCAAAATGATATGTAACATTTATAAAATGATATGTAATATATCTAAAAAAAGTTTTTTACCAAAATTTGGGGCATATAACCATTTGGGCCCAAAACCGGTGTCTTCAACCACTCACTTTAGTTGACTTTTGGTATGCACATACACACACTTCCTGAAAGTTTCAGCTGTATACAACAATTTTTGATGTTACCCCAAGTATTAAAAGATTCTGGATTTATTGCTTTATTATCGGTATATAAATTGGTTGAAATTGGACTAATTTTGCACGTACTTTCTTAATTCCAAATGAATGGCGTTTGTCGACTCATATGAAAATTTTGGCCCCTACACGCCATCGATGAAAAGAACTGGAACCAATGTCACGGTAACATGCAATTTAAAAAGTTTAAACTAATTTGATTGTATTTTGGTTGTTTGATATGTCAGATAAACATAATTTATTCATTATATTGCTAGAGGGCTGTAGCAGTTACCGTGGAAGACATCTTTAAATACCTTTATGAAGCTAATTTTTAAATTTTTTAGAGATAATTGTGGTATAAAACTATATAAAGATAGCGAAATAACTCTTTAATTTCAAGAGATATGTCATGAAATTCGAGTACGCAGGCTGTTAAGTTGTTCACCGAATCCAAAAGTTTTTTTTTTTTTTTTAATCGATTAGTGTAATAGTTTTATTGCACTGTTTTAGATAAGCGTAGTTAAGTAAATAGTTCAGATTTGATATAAATCATATTCAGCGCGAATTTTAAGCACGATAAATTTAAGAGTCGGAGAATTGAGAAAACAAAAATGTTGCCATACATTAATTCTTAAAATAAATAAAGTGAATTGTTCGTAAATTTATATCAATACAGATATTGTGGAAAAAACCACGCAGTGTTTAGAGATGTTTCAAAACCCGTACTTCCAATCTTTTAACGCATCTGTTTCTTCTGGGGTGTTTTCACGCTTTAACGCTGCGTTTCGCTTTGGAAATCGTCCAAAAGCTTTAATCACTTCCTAAAACAACATTTTAAATATTTTAATTTATTTTTTAATTAGGAGAAACATCTAAGATTTCTAACAATTAATATTTTCTCAGTTTTTAATCTTTTCCTGACCAATCATAGATAAAAAAATCTAGTATTGTGCTAACAATTGTCATGCCAACATCTTTTTAAACGACGCAGCTTCAAACCAAGGCTGCTTTTATCCGTTCAAAATTCAAATAACATAAAATGACAACAAGGAAATTAAATATCATAATATTTAAGAGGAAATTATAGCGGTCTACTTCTTTCCTGAATCAAAAATGGAGTTTTTCCGAGATATCATAATGCACTAATCAAAATCAGAAAAACACAACCAAAATCTTCGCTTTGAATTTCAAAATCTTCGCTTTGAATTTAATATATTGGAAAGAAAAAAGTAATTAAAGTTGCTAAAACTTTTAAAATTTAACCAATAATTTGATGACCTTTTATACAAATCTTTCATTTATATTAAATCCTTATTATACCAATTTAAGTGTGTTTCTAATTATTAGGATAAACATCAAAATGAACTGTGTTTCTCATTTCCTAATCTGAGTATTAGCTTTACCCTATGTTGCTTTGCGAAGCCTACACTTGCAAATCTTTCATTTTCAGTTCCTTTTGTCTCCTCGTAAATTTCTTCATATAACTTCACAGCCAAATCCTGAAACATGAGGTAAAAAATTTTTATAGTAGACCTGCTAAATTAAGCCCACATAAAACACATATAAGTAGAAATCTTTATACAGTTAAATTTTTTCAGATATCAATTTAGTAGGGAATGAATATGAGATAAAATAACACTAAACTTACACTTAGTTTAAAACCTTGGAATAGCCATCAGAATTTTCGAAAGAGTAAAATATGTCTTTAATAATTATTGAACAACATAAAGAATGCAGCACAAATAGCAAGTGCTGGCTAATACAATCTATCTATACCTTAATTCGAAATTCTAACAATGTTGTGAAATACTATTAAAAAAGGAAATACAAAGAAAAATTTTCCACCACCAAGAATTCTGCAACTGTTAACTTTGCAAGGAAGGATAGTTCATTTTTTTTTTCTTTATTTGAATTGGATAACATCAGATATCTGTATAATAAAACGCCATATCCATCAAAAAAGAGAAATAGTAACGCCACAATAACCAAAAATATAAAGTTAATTTTGTGATTTTATTAAATAAAGTAAAAATCATGTCTTGAGATAAAAATATTTATTTTGGTGAAGTTTCGGGCTTTGTCGTTGTAGAAAATTTGGTCGAAAAATTCCCTATAGTACGAAAGTTTTTTTTTTTTGCTAACTCTGCAGAAAATTATTGCCTAAATTCGTGCCGAAAATCCTGCCTCCTAAATTATTGCCTAAATTCGTGCCGAAAATCCTGCCTAATTTTTGTATTTCGTTTCCTTCCTAATTTTTTATTGACAATATTTGAACAGCAGAGAATAATTCAACCGAAAAAATAATAAAATAACACCAAATAAAAATTTAATCCAATATTGTCGACAAAGAGTTTTATTGAAACGTTAAACAAACCTCTACTGTATTGTTGTTATATTTAATTTCGTGTACCATATACTATAAAATCTTTTTTTTTTCTTGTATAATCTATTCTTCCAATAGATCAAAACTGGATCAAAAATAATTTCAAATTTACCATCCTTTTGCAAACCTTTACATATCGATTCTATTTACTATTATTTATTTTTTTATATTTTTCATATTTCTAAAGAAATATCCCGAAAGCAGTTTGTCAACAAAAATACTGAAATTGAAAGATGAAAAAAGTTATGAGATAAAAAATTCAAAAAGCAAGATTGTAATGAAGAAAATGAGGTAAAAGTATACAAAGCTGGGCGATTTTGATATACTTTTAAGTTTGCTAGTAATTTAAATCTCTTTTAAGCTTGTTTTAGAAGATTTTTGACTTAAAACACGATTTATTAATTTCTTTTTTTATTTTGCGTTTTTTCTCACATTGATGTTTTTTGGACCCCGTTAAGAACATCTTGAGAACGGCCTAATTTCATACGGCTGCGGCAAAAATATGTCGCAGCCGTATGAAATGTGCACCCGTATGAAATGTGCTCCGTTTATATTGTAGCTTGTACCTTTATCTACAAACTGGTACAATTCAACAAAATTGATCAAGCAGTTATCCACATTTTCTTGGTGGAGTATACGGGCTATAAAAAAATGCTGTCGTCTAGCAACATGGTTACTATTGCAACATGGTTACTATTGCAATGTTCTCAAAATTTTCATATTTTTGGTAATGATATTTAATATGCAACATATTGAGCTATACCAGACACCATAACTTTACAGAAAAATATAATTTCTTTAGAGTATTACCCCTTAATACACATTTCCTGAATTCGATGCAATGTTTGCCTCCTTTTGAAAATGAGGAGGCAATGTAAACAAAAATTCGCCGCATTTTTTATTTATTAAGCACAGGTTCACAATAAAAGATAACTGTATTTGACCTACTTTTAAAAGACGTTGATTATGGACCCACATGCCGATAAGTTTTTTTACGCTTGTATGCATAGCTATGTGTTAATATTGCGCCGAAATGAATTCCCCGCAGTAATTATCGAACTATTAGAAATGCACAGGTGTTTATAGTGACTTTATGCTTGCCTACATCAGATTACTAATGTAACTATTCTCTGTTTCAAAGTTTCTCGATTGCATTTACCAATAGAGAAGACCAATTACAATTACAAAACTTTACCTAATGTTGGAAAAAATTCACATAAAATGTTACCAGTTATACCTACACAATAAAACTCTATTGGCAGCAGTACCAGAAAAACAGAAACAAGTGTGTTAAATTATAATTTAATTAGTTTTGTCTGCTTTATTATTTTGATATGATATCATGACTTTTTTTTGTTCCTTTGATTAAACCGGAAATATAAGCTGAAATATTTGGTCAAACATGATAACCGTATTTTTCTAAATGGTGAATTGTAACTTTATAACGACGCAAATTTTTATTCAAGCTGTAAAATTGCATGTTCGGTAGAATGATATTTCTGAAAACCAAATTGTTTTTTTTACAAAATATTTTTTTCTTATTAAAAAAGTATATAAAAGGTTGTACATTATTCTTTCAAAATCTTAAATGAACAAGATAATACAGGTAAAGGTCTGTAGTTTTGTAGACAATTTTTCAACCTGAGTAACCGGAGTAACTTTAGCGATTTTTAGTTTTTCCGGAAATACACCTTTCTTTATAGATAACTCAAATATATGCTGAATAGGTATAAATGTTGTTTCAAAATTAATATGATAACAATGGAAGAGATTCCATCAAACCAAGGACTTTTGTTAAGCTTTGAAGTTGTCAGAGCATCTATGAGTTCTTTTTCAGTAAGAGAGAATTCTTCAAAAATTGGATGCTATAGTACTATAGAGAAAATTGCCTTTTTTTGTTAGAAATAGGAATGTTTTGCTAAATTACTTATTTAGTTTATCAGCAATTACTTTATCACGTGAATTTTTATTTTTAATTAGACATTTTGGTCAATTAAAATGATTAGAATTTCTACTCACAACCTCTTTTATGACGTCCCAAGTTCGCTTTATGACATCCATGTTCACTTTATATTATTTTAATATATTTTCAACTTCTCGTTATAGCATTTTTAATTTAATAGTTTCGAAGAGTATTTTGTAGGTTTTTTAGGTATTTTCATTATATTATGCATGGTCATTTTAAGAATTTTTCGCTATAATCTTTGTTTTTACTTGAGTTTTTATTTTTGAAAAGAAGCTATCATAAGAAAGTAAAATTAAGCAGTGCCAAAATCATTGTTATTCAAAAACTCATCCCCTTTAGTAATTCTATGCTGAAAAACAAAACTGCTTTTTTTACTTTAATGTAACTCTTTTAGCATGATAAAAATTATTGGGAAATGGTTGGATAAATCAGTTTTTATAATCCCTGTTGAATAATTTCTACTGCAGGCTGTCTATAGGTTACATTTACAACAATATTTTTTGAACTTTTATAGGTAGTAACTCTAATTATAGGTATTGACACAAAATTCAGGCCGTAATTTAAATTTTAAAGAGATATGAATGATAAGAATGCTCCAACCCCATTTTTACGATCATAGTGCACTTGAAATAAACTTGAATAGTTTTCAAGTTTAAACAGATTTTTGTTGATCGAGACAACCAAATCTCAGTTAACCAAGAATTCAAAATTAATCCGTGAAATAAATCTTTAAATTCTTCAAAGTGTTTACTCATGCTAAGAGCTTATGTAAGAGAAAAGTCTGTCGATGGATAGAATTTTCCAAACGAAATTATTATTACATCAGCAGTAAGATGAGAATTATCTTTAAAATTTTCAAAAGAAAATTTTTATCCAAATAAAGTAATGATATCATTAGATTGATTTTTTAGTATACTACATAATCCCGGTTGGATTTAAATACTATTTAACCTACTTCTAAGGATAAAAACTTGTAGAAGGTATGAAACCTTTCTCAGCATTTATAAATGAAGTGAAATAGATACCAGCATAAGAACTATTTAGTTCAATTTTTTTGTCAAGCGCAATCTGAACAGGTAAACTGATTGAGAAAAATTTTTCAAAGGATGCCATGTTTTGGAAAAGCAATTGTTACGCCTACAAATTACTAATCAATATTTTCTATATAGAACCGGTTTAAACAACATTTAAATAAGCAGTGTATAGCGAAGAATTATATTCAATCAATTTTGCGACGTTGACTTCCAGACATTGGGTAAAGTGAGGAATAGTTATCAACGATGCGAAGTTTGCTATTCGTATAAATAATTTCAGTCTAGATTTCCTCCGAGAAAGAATAAAGATAAGAGTCATTTTCATCGAACCAAAAATTGAAATAAATGTGCTTCATCTTAAAGTTCATCTCTATAAATGTAATGTTACCTGTGATTTCATATCTTCATGATGCATCAGCGGAAGTAGGAAGAAACATCGTTGTGAATATGGTAGTTCTTTGTACATCCCGTTCAGAAGCATCTACACAATTTTTTTTTACATATATATTCTAACAATGAATTCTTAATAACATATAATAACAAACGGTCTTTTACTTTTAGCTAAGAACGTTTCATAACCCAGTTATATTGAGGTATAGAATAGAATTTTATGTGAAAGTTTTTTGTATTTACAATATTTGCATTTTTAACAAAGGTTGTATCTATATGTGTAAGAAATCTGTTACTCTTTTGTATTTGTATCTTTGACATAAAATCAATTTTCAACTTTAAAAACATTCATCTACCAGATTAAGGACAAAAGTAACTTCTGTTGATTAAAAAAAAAATTCGATTTTCAACAAAGTAATTCCAAGGTATTTATTTACATATTTTGTGAGAAAAGAATATTGAAAGTTAAGTTGAAAAAAAATGGATCTGCCAAAACAATAATTGAAAATACCAAAGAATTATCAACAGTAAAATTCACAGAGGTGAATTTTTGAAGAAAAAGACACTTTAATTGACTGTTTCTTAATGTTGTTGAGCATGGAGCATTAAACTCAATTTCAGAATAATCATTTTGTTTGTCCACGAAAGACTGATCAAACCACCTTAATAATAAAACAAAAACATCAAATAAACTCAAACGCCTACCTTTGAAACGACTGCCCTGGCTTTATGACCATGAATAAATGCATCTGCTGATCCCTAAGAGAAAAAATACTTTAAGTTCAAAACTCATTCAAAATACACGGCCTTCCAAAGAAACTTCGTTTTTTCAACTTTTATGGGGCAGGCTCCCTAAAAAAATATATGAAAGAAATAAACTTAATTTGCAAAACATAAGTAAACCATGTGATTATATACTAAAAATGGGAACATAATATTAAAAAGAATTTTTTTTTGGCCACCATGGTTATCGGGAACCTAAAAAATGCTCAAAATACTTTGTTTACGCGTTGTAAAAAATTATCATGAACCAATAATCAAAACAAAAAAAAATCTTCCTCTCTTGAGAATAAAGAGTCACAAAATGAACAATCAAATTTTTTTGAATATTTACTTGTTTTTGTGGTAACCATTTTGAAATCATGAGAATAAAAAAAACTAATATACAGCTAAAGTCAGAGAGCTCGAAATCTAATTGTTTAAAAAGATTTTATATTGCTAATTTTCTTGACATTAACATAGATAAAATGTCCTGAAAATTTGGTAGAAAACAGACAATCCTTTCAAGTTATCTTTCCCTGTAGATTAAAAAACGTTGCTCTAAGAAAAAACCATTTAAGTGTTAAAAATTTTTAAAAACATAATTAAGTGTAAAAATACTATAAAAAATATTATAAAAAGAAACAAGTCAATGGGCTCCTGCTTCATACAATTTTCCTTCTGTTTGTTGGTGTTTGTCTTCTTTTTTATACTTTTTTCCACATACAACTTTGCGTCAATTTTTGTTTTTAGTATCATTTTTGTATGCAGATCTACTTAAACGTTGATTATTGAGATTTTGACTTCTTGACTACAAAACTTTCCAGGATTCATTTTAAGTTAATCATAAAGAAGAATGATTGCTTTACACCCATTATTAAATAAGCTTACAGCACCATCCACACCGAACTCTAATTGAGTAAGCGAGACAAATTTCCCAGATCATTGTGTTGAAGCTCTCGTTTTGATTTTGGGTTAACCCATGCAATAAACGGCTCAGGTATTTGTCTGATGTAAGTTCCACATAAATTGGCCTGACCTTCATAACAATATTTAGAGGAAGACCTTGATCTGGCTTGTACTCATTCGTACTGTTTGCTTTATAATTTTGAACTTGCACCAGCTATCTTTGCCAGTGGGACAATGCAGAAAATGTAAACTATTGTTTTTGGAAGAGACGACATGAAAATTCCTTCAAGGAAAATCAAGCTTTACCACCTCTGTATCAACATAAAAGTGTTTTACATGTTCATAACTCTTGCTATCACCATCATCAAAGTATTGTGTATACGCTTTGATATTGATATTGTCTCCATTCCACCAGCAGAACTACTGTAATTAAATCTGCATATTGAGAGTTTTTCCACGCCGTGTAATTTACAACACTTAGTTTTTTTCCCTTCTGCTATCTTGCATCTTTTGCATATTCGACATGGATTACTTCCCCTAAAACAATTGACATGGCGGTTGTTACACCGTTGTTTGACAAAAAACTCTCTTTTGCCAACTGCCGTCAACTGAAAAACCAATGTCAATAGGATCATTTTTTGGTGTGTCACCTCTAACTTCTGCAACTGCATCATTCGTTTGTATCTCTGCAACCAACTTAGAAGCTCCAGATAACTTGACAATAATTTTGTCGCAATTTTTTTCTGTTCTTAGGTTTTGGTATATCCATTCTCCCATCCGTGAAATAACGTATGTTCACGCGGGTTTAGCAGCCATTAATTATGAGTCGAGGAGAAATGTCACCTAAGAAACAAAAACAAATAGTATACAAACAGTTCATATCCTTTATAAAACTAACCATGTATCAATACCAAGAAGATTTACCCAAAGAGGCTAGAGATAAATATAAAACACTTTCTGTATAAAAGCAATCTTTGATAAGTTTGTTATTATTGTTGGAAAATGTCAATATGATCAAATAATTAAGCCATCACTATTATAATTGTGTCATTTAATTCACGATGACAAGCTAGTTATATCATAGTATACCGGTAGAATATTCATAATATTGTGGATTTCATATTTTATTTGGTTTTGTAAAATACAACTAAAGCTATAAAAAGGAAGAAAATCCTTATAAATATTATTGAGAGCTGTTTCTTAACCCATTTTTTGCTAAAACCTATACATTTTTAATGTCTTTATTGTGTTTGCAGATCTACCAAAACGCCCATAGAAGTATCCAGCACTGGCCAGATGATTAATCACAGTGTCCCCTACTTTATCATTACCTAATCAAATCTCCAAGTATGTCTTTTTTTTAAATAATGTCATAATATTCCAAACTGTAAGTATCTTTCATTAACAGACTAGCACTAACTACTTACTTTGTTAAAAAAAATTTAAGTGTTTTTCATTAACAGACTAGCACTAACTACTTACTTTATTAAAAAAAATGTAAGTGTCTTTCATTAACAGACTAGCACTAACTACTTACTTAATTAAAGAAAATTTAAGTGTCTTTCATTAACAGACTAGCACTAACTACTTACTTTATCAAAAAAAATGTAAGTGTCTCTCAAAAAGACTAACACTAACTACTTACTTTATTAAAAAAATTATTTATCATTTATTATTATTTCTTTTTAATTTTGATATCTTCGCTTTAGTAATCTTTTATTTTTCTAATAGATTAATATTTATCTTTTTAATTATCTTAAACGTTGTAGTACGGTAGAATTAAATAAAAAATAGTCATTTGTGGGAAAAAACCCTCATTGTCTATTTCCATCACCCTCATTGTTTCGAATTTTTGTGTCTTTAAAAAAAATTGATAAACAAATTGATTAAATTATTTCTACTTTTTGTTGCAGATCGTCGTTTTATTTTACAGTATTGAACAAGTAATTTTCATTGAGACATTCAAATGACTTACATAAATATTATTGCATTTAACACCATGATAACCGCCAAAGAATGACACACATGGATTATTGGGTAACACCTGAAGAAACAAAAGTATAAATTTGACTAACCAGAAGCCTGAAATTTATTTTTACTTATATTTCAGTATATTTTTGGTATTATAAAAATGTAACATTTCTAATTGTTGGACGAAAGTTTTTTGATATAAAAATGTATACAGACAAAAGTAAAATTTTTTTAAAAACCTTGCATTTGCATCTGATAAGTTTTTTTAGGGATTTTAGTGTTGTTTGTTTACGTTATTACTGGAATAATAGCACCATCCTGTGGCTTCCAGGCTTTTTCATCATTGACCATAAAATAATTTGGTAGTGACTTCTTAGTCTGTAATAATATCTTGCTCTTTCATTTGATGGTAACTTTTCAAGAGCGATAATACTAACACTTACTATTAAAAAAAGAAATAAATAAACACACAAATATTAAGTACAACATACCTTAACCATGACAGTGTTTCATTTTTATTTCCCCTATACAACAATTTGATAATGTTGACTGACGCAGTTCCCACTTCAGGTTGGCTGCTCCAAAGATAAGTACCAGATATAATCTCAGATAATTCCCGCATTGATTGTGATTTTGTAAAAATGGACGTCAAATTTGATACGCCTTTAATTTATATGGATGAAGTTCTGCTGCATCCGGAAAAAGCGTGTAGGAAAACCAAGTATCCTTTGAATGATTCATTTCTTGAACAAGATTCTTTGACGCTCTAAGCTTTGTTATTCTGTTTCTGCAAGAAATATACATCTGCTAAATCAGTGGGCCAACATGACTGCTATGTCTGTATCATCAGCAACTACAAGTACAGAGTTTGAGCATTTACGTACGTACGTACGTAAGTACATACATA
>JAUZNK010101243.1:0-11868 GCA_035046665.1 Euphysa ruthae
ATATATACTTTTTTTACTGAGAAAATAATTGTCTCAAAGTATTATTAAACTGAAATCGTTTTGTACATAGGATTTAAATTTATGACACTTGTACATACCACAAGATTTTTACTGCAAATTAATAATATATTTATAATGTAAAATGACCAACTGGATTAATATAAATGTTACAAATCTTTCCATGTTGACTTTATTAATCTTTTTATATTGGATACCTATTCTAGGTCCCTTGATTTTTTTATTTTCTGTGAATGTCATATTAGTCTTTATTTCATGTGCGATTTAAATTTATTTGCAGACGAATGGTGTTAAAGTAATGGAGAATAAGCTAAGCCAAGATTTTTCGTATAACTACTAACCCCCTGGATATAAGCCACCATCTTCCTCCCCCTCAGCTATAAACCCCCTCTTTCTCTTCAGTTATAAGCCCCTCAAATTTGAACAAAAATATATCTCCGGTTATAAACCCTCTGTCTATTGAAATATTTGTATTTTTCTTCTTTGATAAAATACAAACTAAGCATCATCATTTTCCAGGCACGAAAACGCCTCTGCTTATAAATAAAAACCAATTAAAAGGAATCGGAAGGTATTAAACGTAGAGAGTATTTTTTTATGGAACAACTGCTGTTAAATTTCAAGGATTCAAATCAAAGCAGATGAACGTCCGAACGAAGTTTGCGTCTAAAAAATACTGTTCCCAAATGAAAAAGAGAGTTGGGCAAAAATCAACTAAAGAAGAACTAAATCTTGTCTTGCTTCGGTTATGTATTATTGTTATGTTTATTTTAAAATCAACGTATACGTTTTCTCGAGCAATTTCTTTGGAAATTTGGGTTTTCACTTGTTCTGCATACCATTTTTGTACTCTATTGCACAAAAGCTTGCATGATCCGTTTTGACTATCAAATTGAATGGTTAAAAATATTTCGTCATGTTATGAGGAAATGGCACCATTTTTGTCATGATATTTTTGAATCAAACTCTACCTTGTCCGTCCTTTATCCATTAAACACATCAAACCAAAAGCCACTTTTTGGCCGAGCGAAGAAAAGACTTTCTGTTTCTTACATAAGGTAGGAGCAATTTTCAATTAACTTGATCGCTCTTTCTAAGTTAGGTCATTAGTTGACACAGTAATATTGAACATTGGATGATAGTTGGTCAATCTTTTACACTGATAGATATATTCACCTAAGACTGGTCTCTTATTACAGGAAATGAAGTTAAATTATTTTAAGATCTCAATTAATTGTTATGAGCACATATTTTCAAGGTAGCTGGCAAGAACATACTCAGTTTAAGAGATGGGTAGCCATAGTTAAGCGGAGTTGGCACAGTGGTAGGACGTTTGACCCCGGAGTGAAAGGTTACCTGTTCGACTCCCACTTCTGGCGGAAAATTATTTCCATGCTTTCTCTTCTGAGTTTATGAGCAAAACTCATTGCGTAATGCAACGCTAGCTCAAATTGGTTGGGTTGCTTGGTTGAGCGAATTTCGTATACGTAAATGGGTGCTCTAAGTACTCCAAGACCCGCCATGTGGGCCCATCTGTCTCGACAATTCGTTTGCTTCCCACGTTAAATATAACAACTATCAGAGACCCAAAAGATACAAAATTAGTAAAATATAGAAAGTGTTATGGCTTCCGTCAGTATATCTACAAAAAAAAAAGAGAAAACACCGCAACAAATAACAAAAACGTAAAATTGTGAGTTTCGCTCACCAAACGGTGTCGTAAATTGTTAAAAAAAGCTCGCAAACATCTTGTAAATGAACCCAACATTCACGCCGCCTTTGCTGATTTCAAAGATCATTTAAAAGTTCGCTTAAAGGAAAAAGTACAAAATAAATTCGTTTTTGACTTTAAGGACAACCTAACCTAGCTATAATTTTGGAGAAAATTGACACACGCAGTCAAACGGAAGATCTTCAACTAGAAGAAAAATTTGTTATGATCTAATTTATTTTCGTTAAAAAATTTGTTCTTTTACTTTGCAGATTGCTTTTTATTGTCTTATACAAAAATAAATATTTTTCTATTTTTATCAAATATTGGAAACATAAGTATGTACTTCCGTATTCTCATTCGATCTGTTTTATTGATATTAACGTTTTAAGTACTGTACTCTTATTAACAAATTATTAACATTCAATGAGCAGAAGTGATTTTGAAAATCATTTTTTTAATCCTTCTCAAATTAAGGAATCACATTTTATAGAAAAAGTACCCTAATGTAAATTTCTTTAAAGATAATGATTTAGTCAACTTTTAAACTTACCTTTTTGATCATGAAATGAATTAAGTCAAAATAAACTTTTCGATAATATCTGTATTTTACATTTGAACATAAGAAGTATAATAGCAAATTTTGAGAACTCTAAACTCTTAGAGGAAACAAAATACTCCTTTAACGTAATATGTCTTACTGAAACCTGGGCTACCGATAAAGATTTCTACGATGAAACTTTTTAATCAAATTTATTAATAAAAATTTAATAAAAAATTATATAGTTCAATTCATTCTCAAAGAAAAAATGGAAAGCGTTGCGGGGGACTAGTGATCTATGTTAAAAAAACCTAACATTTAAAAAAAGATTTAAATTCGTTTAATTGCGATGGAGAGTGTCTATCAATTGAAATAAATGTTAAAAATTGTTTTATAACATGTTGTTGCAGACCACCAGGAACAGATGTTTACAAATTTAATATCCAATTGAATATTTGATACTTCAAACTAGAAAAACTTTTTATACTCTTAGGGATAAAAACCTAAATTGCTTTGATTACTCCGAAAGTACTGTGGTGAATGATTTTTACATTGATTTTATATAGATTTATATGACACTTTTCAACATGGTACTATCCCACTGACAAACCGTCCAACGCGCGTAACAAAAACAACAGCAACTGATTGACATTATATTAACGAATTCCTATTTTGACACATCTCTAAAAAAGGCAGAATAAAAACTTCAACATCTGACCACTTTCCTATTTATGTTGCTTTTAATGTAGACAAATATAAATATAACACAAAAAAATTAAGAGGTTTTTCGAAGATATTTTAATAAAGCTAATATCCAAAACTTCAGAGCTGATCTCAAAATGGCAGACTGGAATGTTCTCAACTGCCGGGCAGGTACTATCCAATACGTTAAACAATTTTATTAGATAAACCTTTAACTCTATATAATTTACATTTTCCAATAAAAAATATCTACCTAATGTATTAAAAACAAAAAATGAAAATACTTATGACAGAAGAGAAATAGCGACCGAATTTAATGAGTTTTTTTCAAATGTTGGAAGCAATCTAGCAAATAAAACACCACGCTGTCAATAAATCATTTGAAAGTTATTTTACAAGAAATCAAGAGTTTATTAAAGACTCTGAGCTTACTTTTGAAGAGTTTGAATCAGCGTTCAAATCACTGCAAAGAAACAAGGCTTGCGGTGTGGATAACTTAAATGGAAATATAATCATTGATATATACGACGAAATCAAAATTTTAAATTTTGTTTCCTGACTTTCTAAAAATAGCAAAAGTAACCCCATGTTTTAAGTCTGGTGATACTTCACTCGTAGGTAACTATAGACCCATTTCAATTCTGCCAATATTCTCTAAAATTTTCGAAGGAATTATTTACAATAGAATCTTTTTTTAATGAAAAGGATTTAACATTTTGGATTCCAAAAGAACACATCCACTGAACATGCAATAATGCAACTTGTAAATGAAATAACTAATGCTTTTGCTAAAAAGGAAATGACAATAGGATTCTTTATTGATCTGTCAAAGGCATTTGGCACTGTAAATTCTATTTTACTAAAAAACTTGAACCATACGGCATCAGGGGAACCACACATAAATGGATTAAAAGTTATTTAGCAAACAGAAAACAATTCATCTGTTATGACAATAACAGTTTTACTGAGTTTGGTGATATCACACGTGGAGTTCCTCAAGGATCCGTTATAGGTCTATTGCTCTTTTTAATCTCTTTAAACGATTTACTTACCGCATCTTCTAAATTATTAAAATTTCTTTTTATTTGAAAAAAATTTACATGACTTATTCGCAAAAATGAATAATGAGCTGAATATTATTTCAACCTGGTTTAAGGCGAACAAACTATCTGTAAACGTCAAAAAAACAAAGTTTACTCTTTTTTATCATAACAAAATAAAAATGTTATCACAAATGGTTTACCGATTTTAAACTTAATTATAGCATAATTATTAAAGGAGATTACGTAAACAAGTTTCTTGGTATTTTGATTGATGAAAATCTAAATTAGAAAGCTCAAACTTCAAAACTATCCTCCAAAATTTCAAAGAGCATTGGAATCTTATATAAGGCAAGAACGATGTTGAATAAATCACTACTAAAAACCACCAAACAAATATATTCTAAGACGCCATTTATTAGTAGAACCATCAATTAATACAAAGTACGAAGAATTTGTCAATGCATTTCGTGGCCCTCATCTGTGGAATAAAATTGTTCTGATCAACTCTTATCTCTCTGAAATAAAATGACTTTCTTATTTTAAGAAGAAACTAAATTCATATATTTTTTCTTCTTGTGATTTTAAATTTTTCTTTTAAAATATTTTTTTGTATTGGTAAAGACAAAATAGCGTTTATCCAATAGTCTCAAAAGCAAAGTCAGGCAGTTTATCGGCTCTCAATGATAAGACCCTAATGGTCTTCTACGAGGTTTCCATGCTTTGACTAAAATTATACAGTAAGGTAAATAAGAACAATTTTAAAAATTTTATTTTTAGATGTATCTTTATGAAAGAAAGTTTATGTACGTTTTTACTTACACTGTAAATTTTTGTAGCAGAAAATATAAATTAATAAAAATAACAATTAATCTGTCAAACATGGGTAAAAGATCCTTGTTCAGTCACACGAAAGGCAAAAAAACAGAAGGCAAAATTTTTTCTTTTATATTGTTTTTAACTTAAGTGCAAAAAGAATTTTTTCACTATTTCCATTAAGAGAATGAATGAATCTTTAATCTAGAAATTTTTGATAATAATAGATTCATTTTCGAGAGAACTACAAGACTTCCATCGTCGATTGGGGAACTTTTAAATCAGAGGTCATAAGAAAATTTAATTTTCGGGGGATTTATCTTATATGTTACTTTAAATTAACACATCAGTCAAATTCATTTCACACGGTCCACACTATGGTTTTCTCATGTGGAGAAAAATAAAAATAATAGCTATAAAAAACGTAAATAAACAAAAATTTTGTCTCTTTTCCAACTTTACTTGCTAACTAAACACAGAACTTTCAATATTTTTAAAGATGGTTAACTGGTTGTATGCTTCTGCTCTTTGCTTCAATGATTATAAATCAAGGGATTCAGACGGACAACTACCGTTTACCATGATCAGAATGTTTACGAAAAATGTACATGAAGTCGTTTAGGCCAAACAAAATGAACTGGGATAAAGGGCATATATGTGGGGCTTACTAGAGTATACAAAGAGAAAGTTCAAACAGTTGAACATATATAATAAATCCAGATGATCAGTATAAAAAAGTATTTGAAAAATAAACACTAGCTAAAAAGACATTTGATTCATACAAAAATCCTAAACTCAAATTGAGATATGAAACCGCAAAGAGAAAATTTGAAGTTGAAACTCAAAAAACAACGTTGCTCCTGAAAAGTAACGAAACCTCCTCAAAGAGATGCAAGTGCACCAATCATGTGCAACATGAAAGAACTCTCAAAAAAAACAGTGCACAAAAAACTGAACTCCACTTCAACAGAAATGAGTGACTTAAAACTTGAATAAACAAATGAAAAAATCAAGCAGCTACAAAATGAACTTTGTATAAAAAACATTGAGTTATCAAAACTCAAATCAAAAAATGTCAATATCCAAAAAAATGTGATAAATTTAAAAAGAAAAATGGAAAAATCCACTCAAAAAGATTTTAAACATGCAAAAACTCACTCATGTTAAACACGCAGACCGGAAAAGCCTTAATTGATATTTCTCCACATGGCAGTGGCATATTATTTAGTGACACAGAAAAATCTGATACAATATTATATGTTGAGAAAGAAAATGAAATCATGAGTGATCGAGGTTTTTCTATCCAAGATTTTTGTGCTGTTAAAGGTATATCATTAAATAGTCTGAAACAAAAAGACAGCCGACTGGGGGATCATGAACATTGTTTGACTTATAAATCAGGTTGATATTTTATCTTCAGCTTGGCAGGTGCTAGGTCATATAGTTAATTTAACAATGTTATCGATAGGACTTAAAGAATAATTATCTGTAACAATAGGCTTATTATTCTTCCTATTGTTCCGTTATAAAATTAATGATTTTAAAAAAAGGAAGAGTGTATTAAACTTCACAATATTATTTTATAATTACTATTTAGGACTATGAACTTAAGATATACTTAATTTATATTTATTAAGATATAATTTTTTAGATAAACTTAAGATATAAGGGCTCAATATTAAAAAATTTATGCGTACTTCGCTGAGTTTTTTAAAATCAAAACTACCATTTTTTTAGTCTTTCCCTACAACGGAATGTTTTCGTACTCAGACCTCCAGAATGAATTGGGCTTATAAGATAAATTTACAAAAATGATTTCTTTAACCAGAATGGCTTCAGAAGTAATCTATTATTTTAAAATTAGCTTTAATTATAGGAATATGCGATTTTTAAATGATATGGCATGATTATCAACATTATAACGTCATCCAAAAATGATTTGTAATCTGAAATAGGGATTATGGTGATCTCTACTCCAGTCGAAATTTAAAATATATATTTTGCTACCAAAAATTTGTCATATAAGCGGTGATAGAAAACCATGAAATAATACGTGGTTAAGTAATATAATCAAGTACATCAGAGGATAAACACAATAGCAGCACCTTTCAATATCAAGTAGCGAAGTGTAATAGAAATAAATGAAGTAAGTTGGAATGGAGTTTATTGAAACAACAATAGAAGCGAGAAAGTTAAAGTAAATATGGGTTTCTATATAAAAAAAGTAAAACGTTAACAAATGGAAACACGTATTGGGAATTTTGTTTGAGACGATGTGGAAATGAATGCAATGTCAAGATAATGTTAGATGCTACGGACTTATTTGTTGCTCAAAAACACCAACATAGCTACGCCACTGATCCAAAGGGCATTGAATTGTTAAAAGCAGGAATAAAGAAGAAACGAGAGGCACAAAAAAATGGCTGAAATTATTCATAACATAATTGCAGCTAAGCCGGACTCCAAGAAAATATTTTTGCCTTTAAACCATTCTCTTCTTAAATTGGAGCTACTCTACTCACTTGTTCAAAACAGGCAGATGGCTGACCTTCTCTTCATTTTTTCTTTTTAATGTATTTTCTTCGACGACAAAATGCATCATGCTCTTTTTCTGCTTTCTTCATCAGGTGAATAAATGATGAATAAAATTTATTGTGTCTTCCAATGTGTGGCAATGTGTAGTGATACTTTCCAATGTATGGCAATATGTAGTGATACTTTCCAATGTGTGGCAATATGTAGTGATACTTTCCAATTCAGTGTTCACATCAACAAGCGTTTTATTTTTCCCTTTTTCTTAAGTGAGCTAGCTTCTACTGCTCATATTTATGGATTTCATATCATTGTCTGGTACACTTGACAGATTTCAAAAGCTTGTTTTTCTCAGGATGGTGTATGGCTCGATTGCATTAACACAAAAATAGTTTTTGATGAATTTTCTAGCAATGATTGTGCTCTCTCCAATGTTATCTTTTAAAACAACATTACTATCTTTTGAGCCACTTTCTAAAATGATTTACCAGCGAGGGATATCTATCTTCAATTAATAGTTCTTGAAAGAAAAAATTATTACTTCTGAAGCCAATAAATTATTCCCTGGAAAGGATTACCTCACTTATCAAAAACCTACTTTAATCTGCTAAAGCTTTATCCACAGACTTAAATTCTATTTTTTTCAAGTCAAAAAACATTCGGATAAGGTTCTTTACTTTTCTTTTAAATTTTTCTTTATTTTCATTGGTAATGACATTTGGGTCAAAAGTATCAGCGCTCCGGGCTATCACTGACTACATTGGGTCTCGCTCATAAATTTTGTTGATTACGCTTTTTCATCTCTGTTAACACGAGAAAATCTTTTTACAATCAAAAAAGAAATTGGAAAAACTCTAGCACAGACATGCATCATGGTTCGGACAGAAATATCTTTTTTTTCTCTGAAATATAACTCTTATTCGCATTACAGCAACCGCCATTCCAAAAATTCAGCTCAAGTTGACATGCTGACACCTCCTTACCAGTACTCCAAACAACATTTCAAGTAAAGAAATCATAATAATAACCTGTTTTTTATTTATCTTCCTTCAACAAATCCAATATGCATTCTTTTCGTTTGAAGCAGATTATTATCATTGTTTAACATTTGTAACAAATCATAAGAATCAAAATTCTCGAGTACCTTTGCTTTGACAATTAATTCAAGCAATGAATTGTAAAAGGATCTGATCTTGTTACACAGGAAGGAACTTTGGACTAAATTAATTAGATTAAAATGTAAATATTTGTGTTCTGAAAAAACAGAACTTCCCTCAGTGTAACTCTAAACTCATCAGAGTGAGGAAATCAATCTGAAATGTCACTCATGCCAATGAAGCTTTTAACCTGGTGAGTGCTAGCTAAGTTAGAGTAGAAAATGTCAGTTTAATAAAAGATACTCACGGTACTAGGAACAGCATCTGAAAACTTTGTTGGCAAATACTCAACAACTTTAGACTGTGTATTGTAAAATCTGGATTGGATAAACTAAGTTTGTATTGTTTGAATCTTGTTTTTCAGTTTTTCACTAAGGAAAATAAGTCTAGCATTGAAAAATAAGAATTGTTGTTAACAATTTTTTAAATCCTGAAACAAACTGTTTGAATAGAAAAGTTCAAACAGTGTGTTAACTAGGATTTCAAAACCACTGCCAGCCTACACAACATTTTACGTTTGTTTCCATTGCACACTTTGCATCTGAAGGAAGTTGAGGTACTGCCTTTCGAAATCTTGATTATGATGTCAAACTTTTCTCATTGAAGCAGCCGTTGTTAAATTATGTCTGTTTTTTGCTCTTTCTCCCAGACATTCCATTAGTGATTGGTGTTAGTTAAGATAATTTGATGCTAAAAACTAAATCAAACTAAAGGAGAAAATGATCTGTGTATTATAATATTTCTATTAAAACTAAGTGATGAATTTATTTTTTCAAAATAAAGTGCCCCACTGTATCATATAAAAAATATGTAATAGAAACAACAGAAACCATCAACAATATAATATTTCAATAAAAACTAGAATGTAAATTCCAGACAAATTCCAGACTTTTCAAGATATTGTTAAATTTCCAGACAATTTTACCAGACGTACCAGACAACGGCTGCCAAATAACACTATTCTTTAAAGTATAATGATTGACTTTGAATCCGGTGTGTTAAGGTTAAAACCTCCAAAAATCAACAATTTTCAAAATTTCAAAAGTTAACTTTTTTTAATACTTCTTTCATTGATAAAACATGTAATAGAGTTTTTATATGAAAAAAAATAAGTCTTAAGTTTTTTAGGTTTGTTTCTATGCCTGATTCTCTACACGTTACCTTAGCAACACCCAAGGGTATACAAGTAACTGTACGAGCAAAACTCTTTCATGTTTCATCATCAAAGGAAAATAATTGGCACTATCCTATTATCCAGAAGAAAAAAACAGTTGGTGTCGATATAACCGTGACAGAGCGAATAAGACAAAGAATTATACGTATTTCCCAGGTTTGCCGTTGTCAATTGTTTTGAAGCTCAAACCAGGGACTTAAGTGATGAAAAATTACTTTCGAAATGTCTATGGACTCACTTACACAAAATCAAAATGAATGTTTTAATCGAACAATTAGGGATTGTATTCCAAAAACACAATATGTTTCACTCACGCAACTTAAATTTGCTGTTTATGAAGCAGTTGCGAATTATAATATTGGACGTAAAGCAAGTATTTTAATTTACGAAATAATCACTATGATACCGGAAAAATTTACTTTTAAACGAATGCAAAAAGTTAGATTTCAAACGTTATTTAATCCAAGTTACAAGAATTTAGAAAAATCACACGTGGTAAAACCGAACAAAGGGACGACAAAAATAGTGAAAAAGACGTAATTTCTTATGAAGCTGGAGCATTTTGATTTATGTTTTATAGATATAAAGCAAAGCCATGTAGAAATGAGTTTAAAATTTTTTAATTGTTTTTTTAATAACAGTTTTAAGAGAAAAAAAAAATTGTTTATACTTTAACGGTCAATATCTCAAAATGCAACTTTAGTGCACCAGCCAAAATATCTGAAGAACCGTTTGGTGAAATTTTATGAGATTTTCAGCAGTTATTTATAGTATTAAAACCTGAGATTTAAGTAGATTTGTTTTTGAGTTATAATAACAATTACTATCTAATGATACAATAATATTTTTTATAACTTAAATTGTTCTTGAAATGTTTTTTTTGGGGACTTCACCTTTTATGAGCTTTGAGCCAAACTTATCCTGTCATACCACAAATTGGGTGTTTGTTTCATCTGTCTAAGAATGTCTTTGGACGTGTAAAAGACATTGGATTGCAACAAACATACCTCAGAGATCAAGTATTTTGAGGTAATATTCGCATGATACAGGCGCTTAGTTTCGTCACAGTTCAGGACATAATTTCAGCTTTTGATCAACTTTGCAACTATTGTGGCATTGATGAGCAACCTGTTCTGGATTACTTCGTGACCAACTATATCGGAGAACAGTGATGGGGCCGACGTTTACTGCCCCGATTTCCTCACGACTTGTAGAATATGCATAATCGGTTACTAAACGAGCTCCCGTGGACCAATAACAAATTGGAAAGTTGGTACACCCGTTTTCCCACAATTTTCAGAAAAACACATACATCGATTTGAGAGTTTATTGACAAATTAAATTTTCATACCTCATATAGCGGAATGATAATGGCACAAATGTTAGCGGGTACTCCTCCACCACCGCAGAAAAGGGCTTATCGATGCTCGTATCGAAACCCTTTTACAAGAGTACAATAATGGAAACATTGTTCCATTTTCGCGTGGTATTTCCTATAACTTGTCATTGCAATACATGTCTTATGACTGTTCTTACAGAAACCTTTTCGCCGTTGACATAGATTTTCTTCTTGTTGTGATTTAGAAAACTTTTATGTTATTTACCTTGTTAGATATTGTTTTAAAAACATTCATGAACTATCACAGAGACGGCGATACGTTTCGGAAAGTGAGGGTACTTGAAAAAAATATACCCTAAATAAAACATATTTTAGTGACACTCGCAGGCCTCACCATGGTTGGGGCCAAGGAGCCATGAAAATTTTCGATTTTAGAAAGCTCTAGATTGCTGGAAAACGCAACATTTTTTGAAATTCGTAGTTAAAAGTTTAAAAATAAAACTCAGTATGTTTGATATTATCAAATGACTTTTCAACTTTGAATGATAACTAGAACGGGTATATAGATATAAACACTGTAATAAACACTAATGTGAATGTATGAAAGTATGTTTTACGTTTTCTGGTATCACATTTCGATGTAAATTCATTTGCGACCTCGATCAAATCAGTCGAATCTGTAACGGATTTATGAGCATGTAAAATAGACAGTGCGTTAAAACGAGCAGCCATGGTGTTTGTGCGTAGCCATGTTTTAATTTTTCTAGCCAGTGAAAAGGACCTTTCCGGTGTTGCGGTGTTTGCAGGATTCACAAGGATCAATTGGAGGATTTTGACA
>JAUZNK010101254.1:0-11866 GCA_035046665.1 Euphysa ruthae
TCAAAAAAGTAAGAGAGTAAACAGGTCTAGTATCAATGTTCCTAAATACACAATAAAAAGGAGATGGTAAAATCAACAGTTTACAATAATAAACTACGATCAAAAATATCAAAAAAAGATTCCAAAATTTTAAACTAAGTTTAAATAACCATTTCAAAGAAATAATCCAGATGGGAATTAATAAAACAAGGTTCTGTGTTTCCAAATGGTGTATGTGGACAGTTTCGCATAGATATATAATTGTTAATTGCAAATTTACACCCCTACTGTCAACAGCTCCAAGACCCTGATTGTTTTTCATTTAAAAAGAATGATTTACAACTATTAAGTTTTAAATATGTTGATGTGGCGCAGTGGGTCATCAGTTTAAGATACCAGTTACTTCAGTTGTATGAGTTTGAATCTCTCCATTATCAAAACTGCTTTTTATTTATTTCAGATTATAACTACAAATTTAAAAAAAAACTTGATGCACCATAGGCGTTTAAAAAAGCACCACAATTCCTTTTTTGTGGCCTCGTTGAACTCTTTGCTTTTTTTTTGCACCGAACAATAAAGGATACTTCTCTGGAGAGTCTTTCAATATTGCCCCGTTGTAGCCACTAGCTGAGCCATCTCATTAAAGCGTTGATTGATTGAGAAATAAGCCATCCTTATTTTAAGAAATACCTCAATTGGCTGCAAGAGATAAGTTTTTTTCTCAAGATCCTTTCTCATTGGGTCTCTTTTAGGACCAGGAGCACCGGAAGGTTCATGGTCACCACTGTCTCCTTTAGGACCAGAGGCAGCAGAAGGTCCATGCTCACCGCATTCTCCTTTAAGACCAGAAGCACCAGAAGCTCCACGCTCACCGTTTTTCCTTTATGACCAAAAGGGGCCAGATATCCTTTAATCCCAATTGGTCTCGTTGAATTGTGGCCAAAATACTTTGAACCCTCTGCTTCTTCTATCAGATCATCTACATTGAGAATTTTCTTCTTTTTTGGGTCAAATTCAATCGGCTCTTCGGGAATAGCAGTGTAAATCGTAAACAGGTGGCCTCAGGCTTTGAACGTGTTTATGATCTTGCAATGCGCTGGTTGGTTCGACCGGTAAGCACAAAAGAATAGCACTTCATATTGTGACTGAGTTGAGTAGGAGGTCTTGAATGAAAAATGCAGATTGTCAGTTCACATATGAGAATCCTTGAACTCCATTTGAAGACTAATTTTATGTGGAGTTATATATACATTGACATAGTTGGTTAAATGAGTGCCAATACATTGAAAAAGTCAGGTGTTCTTATAGCTGATGACCTTGTAGTTTTGTTAGAAGCAGCACTGAGCAAGATTGCCAAACCACAAACGCAAACGCATCCAAATCAACCAAATATAAATGATCTCAAGAAAAAGCAGACAAAAGAATACTTTGCTGTGAGCTTGTCCAGGAGAGACAGGAAAGGGTTATAAAGGAAATTCAGAGTTGCATTAGATGGAGCCAATTCTATTAGCCTACTTCAGATGCACAAACTTAAAAGCAAGATGCTGACATTGCAGGTAGAACAAGCATTAAGCAATAAATCAGAAGGTTATCATAATACGCCAAGTTTTACATCTGGAGGGCTAGTGGACCTGACTACTAAGCTTAACAATTGAATACACTGCATTCCAATCAATCGAAGTAGATGTTAGAGACAAACATGGCGATAGCATAGACTTCAACCAATACTACTTAATTTTTCGAATCTGTATTCGCAACTCGAAATAAGAGTCCTAGTAAAGTTTACTACAGGTACAAAAAGCCTCCACTCTCTTCATCGCTGTTACCAAGCAGGTGGAGCATTGCCTCATTACACGCAGGGATGCACAAGCTTTTCTGGAAATTTTTGGGATGGAATCAATTGTGATTCCATCCCAAAAAACTGCAAAAAAAATGGCAGTCCCTGTAACTTTTTTTGCAGCTTCCATGATGCCCAGGATGTGGTTGGCAGTGAGTTTATCTTTTTGACTTTTTTGACTTATTCATATTTTTTACTCCTCTTCTGTTTGTCTTCCATCACATAACGCTTTGACCTTGCCTTTATAAGCATGATGTTTGGGGTTTCTTGCAGACTCATAGGGACAATAGAACGTAGGGCGTCGAATAGAGGTAAGATCCTAACAATTTGACCCATCAAACTCACATGCGAGAGTGCCTTGCAGACAGCATTGCTTATCCAACTACTCAGACTATGGTGTACCACGATCAACTGGCCCAGCTGCCTGATTGTTTTTCCTGGTTGCGATGCATAATCCCCCAACAAGCATACTTCGACTCGAGTGGGAGCCTTCCCTCAGAGGCACTTGTACAATCATTCCTTTGTGAGCCTTATCTGTCTCGTGACTTCCAGGTATGGTCACCGTCAGACCCTGTTTTCTATAACGGTGTGCGATGCTGTCGTCCAGGTAAAAGCTTATCTTTGCCCGGAGTTCAGGGTGATTGTCTTGCCAAAGTAGGCTAGCCTGTACCTTCTCACCTAGGGCGTTTGGAACACACCCAAATGTCATCCTGTGTAGTACTTTGCAAAGCTTGTTCAAATTCCATCCCTGTGTAATGCCTACTGATGAGATTCAATTGGACTAGGTCTATGTGTAGTGTTGACATTAGCCCTTTTTAGCAAATGGTGTTTGCAGAGCAAACTGACCATGGCTTTCCTCACACTTCGCAGAGGCAACGGTAGTTGGTTTCGAACTGGCATATATTTGACTTGGCTCACTCCAGCATTTTGTGTAGGCCTCTTATCGTGCCATTGGGGTATCTACCCAAGGTCCCTACAACATATTTCTTGAAAATTTTGGTGGGAGAAGTAGTTGAATATGATCTTGAGAGTCTTTCTTGAGACCTTATAGCATTCGTCAAACACTATATCCTCAGTAAGAGAGTCGATTACCTAGGGAAATAGGGTCCCACTCCTTCATCGGCTTCGTAGAGTTGAAGTAGCGATGAATGGTTTGAGTTTGATAGGACTCCAAGCCAAGGCTGGGATATCTGGGTGCGATGCTGAAAGATCGTTTTCTGGAGTGAGCACAACCAGTTTGCGCCCAGTAAAGGTTTTCATGACCCATTCCGTCCTCCACCTTGGCCAGTCAAATACATATGCGCCGCAGTAGCCTCAATGAGATCTGAGGGAAGCGGGGCAACCTCGCTTGCTTGCAATTAAAATTCCCAGCAGGTTCGATCGTCAAAGCTGCAGCCTCAGGACACCTCTCTTGTCCAGGTTGCTTGTTCCACCATTGTCCATACCTAGGATAGTCCTCAACAAGTAGGTTTTTCACCTCGATGTGAAGGGACTTGGTGTAGATAGCATCTGTGCAAACCCATAGAAAGTATTCTTTGGAGTGCAGCATTTGTGTATGCGAGAACAAATGCCCTTATATGAAATTACTGACCCTTTGTTGTCCTTATACTTGATGTAGTGGATGTCGTCGGCTTTCTAGAAGTTCAGTAATCAATCTGTTTCTCCTAGAACATTGCATATGTGAGCAGCTTAATTGTGGTCCCGGATAATAATACTAGAATTGTCATTGTGCCTAGCACATTTTCCAACAAACCAGATCGCTGGTTTGGTGCCAATGCTATAAACGACCTCATGGCAGTAACTGTGATACAGTCCTGGTTTTCTAGCTGATGCTCTCCAACGCGCCGACAGTATACAGGTGGGTGTTTAAATCAAACACTCAAGCAGAGAACTGGACTACACCAGTTAGGGTTTAGAATGTCACTAAGAGGTAAACCCTCTACATTCACTAAACGCATCTTGCTCATTAGGAACCCATACTCATGCACAAGATCAAGCGTATCACCAACCCTTCCCATGGAAGAATCTTTGCATGCTAGATAGGCTGCTCGTATATCCAATTTGTGATGTTTGCCTGTTCCTGCTGTGGCATCTTGGCTGTTCAATATTTTAGACTCAGCCTTGAGCTGCCTTCCAAATGCTTCTGTATTTCATAGAGGTCAGGCTTATGTCTTCCCTATCGAGCCACTTTCCGAATAGATAGGCTGTGGCATCACCCATAGAGTGGGTGGTTGTGGTATTTGATTTCTAGATGATCTTTTAGCTCTTTCGCATCGTCTCATGTTGTTCCAGTTTCCTCTTTGAATGACTTGTCAATCGCTCTGGATGCAGATGGCGATCTCC
Source organism: Euphysa ruthae (assembly GCA_035046665.1). Taxonomy (NCBI): domain Eukaryota; kingdom Metazoa; phylum Cnidaria; class Hydrozoa; order Anthoathecata; family Corymorphidae; genus Euphysa; species Euphysa ruthae. Next base: position 4,160 of record JAUZNK010101254.1, read on the forward strand.
ATAGCGAACCATTGTTTCCCACAAGAGCCTGGCTACAAAGCCAGAGTCTTGTGGTCGAGAGAATGGCCCTAATTGCAAATATGGTCAGTATTACTCTCGTTCTCTGTTCAATGGTCTTTTGCTCTGCAGTAGTCCGATTTCCTTTATTGCCGTATGAGGAATAAAGCTTGTGCAACGCCTGTTTGGCAGCTTCTTCCAGTAAGGGGACAGGCTTGAATTTACACGGGTCGATCAAGATGTCTTCCTAGGCATGGTTATTATGACAAAGTACAAAGACCTTTATGCTAGTCTTGTATTTTCCGTTATCCCATAGGGTGTTAACCAGACCTTTGGTAGCAATCACCTTAACTTTGAGGGCAGTCTCAATGGTGAACATGTCCTCACAAGAGCAACATGTATTTGCAAGCTTCTTGTCGGAGCGTTCTAGAATCCACCGGCGTTTGGGTATCAACCCATTACCTGATCAGGTCATCTTATTCTGAAAGATGTTGGCGACATAGCGAACGAATAAATTTGTGAACTCACTGTCCTATTCTGGTACTAACACCGACCCTGGTTCGCCTTGCTGTTGGAAAAGTGGCCAAAGCTCATAAAGCATATAAACAAGTAGTTTCTGACCATTCTTCCAAATTTGCTGGTCGATAACATGAAGAGCGCTGGCGCTAACCTGATCCCTGCGAACAACAGTCTCCCCCTTAATGTGGTGATCAGAGACACTTTCTTCCTTGGTCACTGGGGCTAGGAGTTCTTTAGCTAACTTACCTACCACAGTGAATAATATTTAGTTCTCATCTGGATCTAAAAACTAGCACTTCCAAGGCCATGTCTATGGTTACCCTAAGTTCTTTTTCAAATGAGACCCAATATGCCTCACCCTGGTCTGTGATATATGTCCCTCTTACTACCTGCCACATCGATACCTTCCTCTATATTTTTCCAGACAATTGTGTCCCTTTCTTGATGTAGCTCCCATCTGGGTAGAGCACTGGGGCATTATCGACAACTTGAGCATAGTATAAACCTGGATCAAGTTTGACCTTATTTGTGGTCACTCCTTCTTTGGTCAATTGGAGGTGGGGTTTTTCCTCCTTCACCTGTTGTGGCTTTAATGCAGAAGGCCAGAGAGACTTCAACAGCCCCAAGGATGTTTTTAACAATATCTGTGAGAGCCATGGAGGGTATATATATATATCCCGATATACCCTATTTAGACAAGTCTCTAAATGAAAAAGCTGAAATTAAAAATTAATCTAAAGTTACATACAAATATGAACCGTCATGATAAAGGGTGTCAAAAAGATTCTTATGGGGTATAATCAAACAAAGATTTTCGAAAATTAAAATTTAGGGAGTAGAGGTGAAATGGAATTTTTAAAATTAATACTAAAAGAAACTTAAAATAGTCTTGTAAAATTTTTAAGATATAGCACAAGCGAAAAATATAAAACATAAAAAAAGATTTTGATTCAAAATATCATTCAAAATATAGCTATTAAAATTTGATATTGTTGTAATAATTTCAATTTGGTTCAGTGCTAACAAGTTTTTGAAACAAGTCATTTTTGTTGGTGTATTCCTGGGCTATATTCAATACAAATAATTTATATCATATTTTTATCCAAACCTCAGTTTGCTAACTAAAATCAGACATTTTTTTTCTCAGTTATTATTACTTATTGGTGTGGTAGATTAGGAGCTCAATGATCTTACAATATGAGGAAGTGATTTTATTTCCTTTGAATAAGACACAGCTGAATTCTGATTTATCTTTTCCTAATATGATTTTCTTTTTCAAGAATCTATAGGCAAGTATACAGAATGTGTTTCAGCATTTGAATAATTCAAGTACGTTATAAAAGATTTGGTTATTTTACATTTTGTTTTTGACACATCCTAATCTAAAACATGAAGATGATAGAATAATAGAAACAGTGATAGAATATGTTCATTGGTCAATATTGTAGAATCATTGAAGCCTGCCATAATTTTTTTTTTATTGTCCAGTTCCTATCTAGGTCAATGAAGCATATTTAAACATTTATAGGTAATACTTTCTGAAAATAATTGCTAAACTCATTTGATGGTTTACTTTTACATCTATATAAGTTTCTTCTATATCCTTTATATAAAGAGCAATGTCAATATAGTCAGGTGAATAATATGCTCAAAACGACTAAGCTCAGGCTTAAAAATTTCAGTTTTTTTTTTTAAATGGCTAGTGGTTTAGTTCTGATATTTTTAGGGTGGTAAAGAACATGGGGTTCCAGTAATTATATCGGAAATCCATGATGGTATGCCTGCCGCACGTTGTGCTGGATTATTTGTTGGTGATGCCATTCTTGCTGTAAACAAACATATATTACAAAATGCGACACACGCTGAAGCTGTCCACCTGTTGTCTCGCATCCATGGTGATATTTCAATGAAAGTGTACTTTGTTGATGTCGATGACTCCAGTGAAGATGAGGGTTGGGAAGAAAACTATAACTCTAGGTGAGTCTGTTTATATTTTTATATTAAGGTTAGCTAGTCCATTTTTTTGCCCAATTATAGCTTGGGTATCTCCAAAAGCTTAAAATGAGTGATGAGGTGCTTATAGCAAAAGGCTGTTAGTGTATTTTTGATAAGTCCTATTTCTTTTTAGTTGCATTGCTACCTCATATTTATTTCCTAAAAACTTCAAAATAGCTTGCATATAAAAATCAAACTAACGGTTTGTACATTTATTGGATAAAATTGCATTATTTTGTGCCTTAAATGTATAAAAATTTTTCTTGTGTTCAATTTTGTCAATCGTTTATCTTGTGAAATTACGTACATTAAATATATCTTCAAGATTCAAATTACGATACGGAGTCTGCCAAAAGTCATTGAATGTTTAAATTTAGTTTCATGCAATTCAAGAAATTTTAGATCTTTAAGAAACCCAGTGTTTAAAAAATTGCTTTTTCTTTAGTTTTTCATTTCTTGAAGCTTAACTAGCGAAAAGACTTTCTGACCTTTAAAAAACAAAATATTTTTATTTTGAATCTAAAATTTATTCAATAATAATTTGCCATTATGAAAAGTATATAACAAAGGAAACGGTTAAAATTTCCATTATGCTGGTTGACGTAAAACATGACTCTTTCGTCCTTGATTATATAGCTTTAGTTAATTTGGATCTATAACTGAAAATCTATAGATAACTGGCCTAATAAATTTCATATTTTTATATCAACTTTTTTGTGTGACATTTTCTTCTTATTTTACTGTAAATTTTATACTGGTCAAAAATGCTCACGTAAGCAAAAATTTTGATAATAACGTATGGAAACTAACACTTCTTGAAAGTGGAGTACAAAATTTTTGGCCAATAGCATTTTTGCTTCAAAGTCGAAATTGGTAGTTTTTATCCTAACCCTTTTCTCATGACTTCAAGTACGTAAAAAAAGTCGATATTTAATAGAATTAAGTCAATATTACGTTCAACATTTTCATTTTCATTGGAAATAACAAATGAATTTCATGCATATTAATCCGCAAGTTCTTGTTCCAGAAAATCTTTGCAAAATTTTATGCACGCAAATTTAATTTTAATTTATAGCTTGCAAAATTAAATTACGTGTAAACAGTATTTTAGAGATACACCAAATTAGACACGCACAGAATTAAAAACATATGGTAGTATTTGTATTTGAAATTTATATAATGAGATGCTCCTGCGACCTTAATATTAAGAAGATAAAACCTAAATTGGTAGGACTTGAAAAAATATTTTCAGGTTTAGTTCTAAAAAGTGGAATAAATTTAAGTATCATACATAACTTTCTTTAGCTTTTTAATTTTTCTGCTATTTTGTTCAGGTATAGTACAGTTGGTTTGCTAGATGATCCAAATGATATTTCGCAAAATGGAGAGGTTTACATGACTAATTCACCAGAACAGCGGACTGAGTAAGTAGCTATAGTTTATCATTCAACTTGTGTGCACAGCAATATATCACAATGTTTTAATTTTTAGATCCAGTTTAAAAAAATATTCTGGATTCTATCTTTTCAGAACAGAGTAAAAATTGTTGCAAAACATTTGGCAAAATATTTGGTGAAAAATAAGTTTCTGAATTAATTATGATAGGAAACGTGTTTACTTCACAAAAATAAGTGTTTTTTAAAATATTTTGTAGATGTGTTTTTGTTTTCTTTTTATACGATACCGTATTTAAACAAATTAATGCCTGAAAAATTTATTTCAAAATCTAATATTTTACAGATTTTTTTTTGGGAGAGGAGTTTGATGAATTGGAAGTTTCAATCTCGAATTAATTAAAAAAGGACTCAAAACAAATAATTTTTGTCTTTATACATTAATTACTATTCATAAGCGAATTAATTAACGAAACAACTGTACATCTTCAAAAAGACACATAATTGAAATAATCAAATGGTGGAAATGGCGTTTGTCCTAGTGGGTCATTTAATTTTGAATCAGAAAAACATCATTTTCAAGCAATAAATTTAAAAATTTTTTTCTCTTTTTGAAGGTTATAAAAAGATGAAAAATGCTACATTTATATTTATTTTGCTTGAGTAGCTTGGCCAGTCTTTTATTCCATTTTTGCTTGGTCTCATTATAAGGCTAATGGCGTATAGTAAGGTTAATGGCGTGTAGTAGCCACATTTTTTAAAAAAAAAATTCTTGTTAGCCCAATTTTGGGGTTAAAAAGCCAAAAACTGACCAAAAAATATCTGTGTTTTTTGCATTTTTCTTTGAATTTGCTCATACACTTTATTTTTTGGATAGATTTAGATGTAAAGAATAAAAAATTAAATGATATAGTTCAGATTTTCTCTAAAATTCATGTTCTTAAATCCTTTTGTTGTTTATTTCTCATTATTTTGACTCATGCAGTGGCGTTCCTATTAATTTGCTAATGTCTTTTTGTTTGTTTGTTTGTGCTGGCTCTGTATTCGCTCATTTTCTTTTAATTTTTTGCATGAAGTTTGTTATCTAGGTGTAGAAAGAATTAGCCGATTCCAGATTTTCTTGAAACTTATTGCAAAAGGTAAAAGTGAGCATTTTTGGCCTGATATTTGAGGTGAAATTTGTGCTGATAATTGTGCCTATTTTTTCATATTTTGTCTCGCTTCCCTTTTCTTTTCTTTTTTACTAATAATATTTGAACAGTAGAGAAAAATCCAATTGAGAAAATAGAGATGATGTATCTGTTGTTAGTTACTAAGTCAAAATTAATTGCAATACTGTCAACAGAGAATTTATTATTTCAAATTTACAGTTTCTCATGTTCCTGCCTACAAATTGTTGTTAATGCAACTTTTAAAGTGGTTTGCCAGCAAGCTTGCCATGTTTTCGCAAACCTTTATATATAAACTTTCTGGAAAAGTTTACATTTTCAAGTTTTTGTTTAATTTGTAAAAGAATCTTACTTATTTTTTTCCAGAGATTCCAGAGATTCCAGAGATTCTGTTACATTTTACTGTTTTTTATTTTAATGCTTTGTTTTGACGTGTATTTATTTTTATTTTTGATGAAGTGGGTTCAATCTCACACTACTTGTTTACCTAGGAGATGGTTAATTGTAACTGGTAAATTCAGCTTACTTTCAAAATAATACTCTCGTTGATTTTTCAGGTGTCGGTTAAGTGTGTTGGCCTAATTTTTTTAACTTTGTGAAAGCCATCAGAGTTGATGGCTTTTCCATTGCGTGTAACGGGTAATATCCTGCTTATATTGTTTTTTTTACACAATAAAATTTTGTATTGATTTATAAAAAATCTCTATATACTACCAGTAAACAAAACTGTTAAACCTTGATCTTTTATTTTAAAAATCCAGATATTTACCCAAAACATGATTTTTACCATCAAAATCATCAAAATCATTAAAGTTTTTAGTGTTGAATTTGTGAAAATCATGGATAACTTAAAAGAAAGGAAAAACCTGGAAAAAATGAATAAACAAAATTTACAGAAAGCCTTAAATAAATCAGGTAAGGTGAACTTAGGAAAAAACACAATAAGTGTAGTAGGAACTTCATGTTATTCTTTATGATTTTACATTCTTTAATTTATTTATAGGGGCTCGTCATTAAACAACTCACTGGCTCATATAGAATTGAGTAAAAATATGCAGGAAATTAAAAAAGACATGTTTACTCAAGATGATGTAGAGACTTTACCAGATAAACCAACTTTAAAGTATCCTGGTGTATCCAAAAGAGTCAGTAGTTTAGAAAACTTACTTAGTGGGGCAGTTACGTGAGTTTTGAAATGCTGTCATATTTTTAACTTACGGTATCTAAGAATGTTTGTTTTTTTGTTTTGTTTTTATTTCATAAATATTTTTAATGAAATTTGTTAATATTGAATTCCAGTTGTAACGTGTGTGTTATTAGAGAAACTTGGACATAAGATATAAATAACTATATAAATAAGCCGAGACTCAAATAAAGTTTTCGCAAAATTGCCATAAAGCTTGCAGTTCGCATAGTTAAATTTTCGAAATTCAGAAACGACCTTTTAATAAATTACGTCTTATGTTGGTTTGGAAATCGTTTCCATGATTTTTTATATATATATATATTTATATATAGTTGTTTAATAGGGAGAAATTTAAACTGGGGGTTATTTATATATTTTTTGTTAACTTGGCTTTATAAAGTATCCAAAATAGTTGTCTACGATTATCTGAATACCAACTAGTATTACTAAAAAAAAGAATGCTCGAAGATTGCTAAATAATAATTAAACCAAGCAGTAAATATTAGTCAAATGAAATACTTAAGCCTTTGAGTTATCTATCAATTAAGTTATAAGAACTGTATGGTTTAAACAATGATAACGTGTTCCCTACCGCACTGAAATGTGAAAGCAAATGACGCACACAACACACTTTCTTTTTCCTTTTTTAAAAATCGGTCCCCTGTTAAAAGAGGATATATAAAGACAATAGTAATGAATCTTCCAAAAGCATACAATTTAAAGTATCATCTCTAATTAGATTTAAGGAAGTATTTGTCGTTTGAATATTTTTAAGCGAATTCTTAAAATTGAATTGCATAATTTCGCTAAGTTTCGATCTCATCCATTTAAGAAACACCAGGATAAATAGTGAATTGTCTATCTGAGTAAGAAACGAAATAATCCCCTTCTACAAATTCGGTTTCATTCTTAAATTCGAGAATCAAATTATTTCAAGTCGCTCTTACACAGAAAATTAGTCAAACGTCTTGAGGGGATAGCGCAAATTTATTTCTTTGAATAAGACAACTCCTGTAACACGTTTGTTATTTTATCAGCCTATAACTATTGCCCTATATTTTGTCTTTTCTATACAAAGAAAACAAGGAACTTTGACAGGTGGCGATTTTTGCCCTAATTGCGGTCATTTCGTTAGATAAATATGTCAGTCAAAAAGCAAAGGGTATTATCAAAAATCTAGATGTAATCTTGAATGTTTTCTTCCGTTTGGTTGTTTGTAATTAAGGAGTTGTAATAATATTTTTTTTACCTTTTTAAAATTGTGATTTTTAAATTTGAAAAATTAAATTAATTTATATTGAAAATTTAATGATTTTCTGTGTTTCGCTAAATCCTCTCTCTAACAAGCCGCTAAGCGATTCATATTATATATATATACATACATACATACATACATACATACATACATACATACATACATACATACATACATACATAAATACATACA